>LPNX010496139.1:178779-258886 GCA_001517045.1 Pseudotsuga menziesii | reverse complement strand
AATGATAAGATGAATAAGAGGTTCTTCAAGAATTGAGTTTTTCATATTCCTCATCGCTTGAGGGATCTTCTTTGAATGGTGAGAGCTTGATCTTCAATTTATCCCATCTTCTTCTTCTCTTCTTATTAGTTAAGCTGAAAGTAATCACTTACTTCTCGCATACATTCTTCTTCTACCGCTTCAAGTTGTTCTGCATTCTAGATCTTCACATTCTTCAACTTTTTCTCAAAGCCATCTTCTGATTTAAGTTCTTATCTTCAAATAGCTTGATCAAGGAATCAAACATCTTCGGTGTCTTTAGGGAAGACACTTGTGGTATAAGTTGATCTGTGATTGCATCAACAATGATCTTCTTGGCCTTGATCAAGTTCTTCTTGTGTAAGGCTTTGAGCGTCATCTTTGTATGGAACTGGAACCTCTCTACTCATGTAGGTGTCCAATTCATTTTCTTCAGAGAGATCAAATACTTCCATGCTTGGAATTTTTCAACTGATGTGATATATCACTTTGAAATGAGAACCTCAAATGAAAATAGCAAAAGATTAGATCTTACCGATTTGAGATGTCCGTCCTGCTTCTAGAGCTGGCTGATCTAGGGCTTGTCAGAGAAACCCTAATTTTTAAAACTTGGAATCTTTCAGATATGATTTGATAGAAATATATATATCTTCAAATGGAGCTGTCCAATGTACTCCTTTTCTGAAAATAGTGGAGGGAAGCTCCCAGAACAGGAAGCCCTAGTTTTCCAATTTCTTCTGCAGAAATGCCTGTCACTGTTTTTGTGATATCTCCGAAATTATTGATTCTTTATGTCTGAAATTTATCAATGAGTTAACCTTGCATGTTCGTTACCAACACCATATGTTTCATCAGAATTGGTTTCACCAATTGGGATTTATGATCATTTTCCCAGGGTGACCTGTTACAGGACTATTCAAAATAGTGAAGTTGTACGGCATGCCATGTGTCACTGGTTCATCTTCTAAGTCTAATATTCATACCATAGAAATTAAAGTCCATTTTTTTTTTTGGAACATCTTCAGGAATTCCATTTGGACTTAGGTAGCCCAAGCTATAGCGATTTTCTCCAGGTGTCCTGTTTAGGGATGAATTTTGAAAGAGTCTAAAACCATAATGTGGAGGGATCATATCTCCTAGAATATATCGAATCTGAAGCTGCATTTTGGACACAATGTACATAAGGATTCTACCTTCAGCCTCTGCAATTTTCAGCTCCTGAAACATCGCCAATATTGAGATATATCAAATGTACAAAAACTTAGCAGTTTTAGTATTTAGGGTTTTTCTGGCTCGGGGTCAAACTAGGGTTTGACTTTCCTGGAGTTTCACCCAACCAAAAATATTGATCCAGGTCTCTAAACTTCGATTTTCATGAGGAGAGAAATCCTATGCTAGGCTCACTCAAAAATTCTTCTTCTGTAAGAAGCCCTAATTTCTTTCGGGGAGAGAGAGAGGGCTATTTTTCCTTGTGAAAGTTGTCCTGTTCAGGTTAGCTCTGATACCATGTTAAATTTTCATATTCTTAGCTAAGATATCAGTATTTCATTTCATTTTCATAAAAAAAGCATATATACAGGATCACTGAAAGAAACAACATCACAAGAACAACACAGATTTATCCTGGGAAAACCCTAAAGGGAAAAACCCAGCAAAAGCTTCCTCAATATAGATGCCCCAAAAAGGTAAAAGATAAAACCAGCAAGGAGATCAAAAACCTGATCCTCCTCCTTCTCTAGCTACTTCTCTCCTCCACAAGTGCGCTACTCAAGTGAGTGTGTGTGTTCAAATGAGGAGAGCTACACCTCTATTTATATTCATCCATTCACTTCAATTAACTCATCCGACATGTAGGCTCGAGTTAATCATGTATGCTTGAGTTACACATGTAGGCTCAAGTAACCACACTGGGGTGCTAATGACCCACCTTTACAATTAGAGGGGACAACCTCATGACTCTTAATAGTTCTTCCGATTAGAAGCATCAGGGTACAAGATAATACAAGTGGTTCTCCCGATAGGACCATCGGTGACCACAAAAGATACATATAGAATATTCTTCGAAGTTACAATATTTCAACAAGGTTGACCTACTAACGCTGGGAAGGAGCTGGATCCTTCCTTATGGTCAATAATTTCAAAATCAACTTTGGTTGATATTCCTTTTATTATCGTGTCGACATTTTTCTAGACTCCGATAGGTTCAATCAGGTCTTGGTCGGCTAATTTCAGGTATATCCCTGACTCGTATAGTCGAGGTCTACCCAATCGTTCCCAAGTATTGCAAGTCATAATGTTTACTTGTGATTCGAAGTCAAGCACAAATTGCCATACATGGTATCCTTCAACTTCTAGGTCAACAAATGGGTCGGCATCACTTTTATCTGTTTGTTTTAGGTTGCAGCTATTTTTTGTTTGTTTTTCTATGTTATTGTTGTGTTTTATTTTATACAATAAGCCGATGAATTGGGATATCATTTTATCATTTTGTACTAAGTGTATTAATTATTTTATTGTGCTTTTTCGATTATCATTAGCTTCTTCCTATTGAGAAAATTCTCTAAATACATTCGTTGCATCTTTATACATTTGTTTTTGTTTAACTGGGTTAGGATAATCATTCTTTTATTTTATTTTCCTTATTCATGGATTATCATCCCCAATTTTTGTCCCTTTTCGGGTTACTATATGCAAATTATTTGTATTGATAATATCATGTTTTTGTATGCACGACAAGACATTAACATTTTTCTTCTTATTGATTTTATCGATCATAGTAGGGAAATCCTCCAATGAGTGATCCCCTACTCCACAACTAGTACATAATTTGAAGTCAGTTCTGTCCTTATATGGACAGTCTACATATCAATGTCCTTCTTTGTGGCATGTGAAACATTAGATGGGTCGATGTGGTCGGCTGTCGCGGTTCCTAGAGAATCGACCTCGACCTCCATGTCCTCCACATCGGTTGTCGAACTGGTGCTCATATATATGACCATCGTACCTTTGATTATTTTGTTCGTATTGAGTATTCTTGTTATTCTACACAACTGCGTTCGTCTGATAGACTGCCTGGTAATTTTGTTGATTTTTTAGGTTTAGGTGGCAGCCAGTGGTGGTATGATTTTTAGTTTCACAGATTGCACACCAAGATGCTTTTCCATTCTTCATGTTAAACGGGAAATATTTTGTGGTGTGTTCTCCATGTTCTTGGAAATGTCACAAAAACACATTGTTTTCACAAATCGAACATCCTGTTGGCAGTTATCTTTTGAATGTCTAGCCGTTGAGTATTTTGTGCACTAGATGTCTTGATTCTTAAGGTTGATCTCTTTTAAGGATTTATGCATGATCTTGAGCTATTCTTCCAGTCTATTATCCATGGGATATGCTGGGAAGTCTTCATCCATTTCCACTTGTAAGGATTTAGTAAGCGCATCTTCATATGTCTTGAATGTATCTAGGCTTATATGCCGCCGTATTTTTTGTGAAAGGCCTGCAAGAAATCACTGAATTAACAATTGTTCATCAATTACATAATAGATTTGGATAAGAAGGTCTTTCTAGCATTTGTCATAGTCGTGGACATATTCTGCTGGATTTTGTGATGTTGTTTTTAATTTCTTAGAAGCCAGATGTTTTGCATCTGGGGTTTTAAAGAATGACAAGAATTACGCTTTGATTTCTACTTTAGTTGCTCGAGGGGTTATTTCAAAAAAGGTAATATACCATGTTAATGCTCTTTTCCTTAAGGCACCAGTGAACTGCGCCATCTTTCTATATTCATCTGTGACTTGGTTTGCCTCCCATGCCGACTCACAGATGAACCAATGTTGTCTGGGATCTTCATTTCCCTCATATAAAGGGATATGTGCTAATTCATGACCCATGTCGGATTCACTAT
Source organism: Pseudotsuga menziesii (assembly GCA_001517045.1). Classification (NCBI taxonomy): domain Eukaryota; kingdom Viridiplantae; phylum Streptophyta; class Pinopsida; order Pinales; family Pinaceae; genus Pseudotsuga; species Pseudotsuga menziesii. Next base: position 254,964 of record LPNX010496139.1, on the reverse strand, counting down.
CGCTGTCTTCTTTAGGAGGCGGTGGTGGTGGTGGGGGTAATGGTATGTTTTGCTTATTTCTTTGTCTAGAACTATTGTCGACAGAACTCTTCTTTCCGTTGGTTGTTTTATCTGTCATTTCTTCTCTAACAAGTAGTTGGTCGGGGTTGACTTCTTTTGTCGATGTCCAACTGCAATTATTTGTCTGCAGGTATGATTTTTCTGTATTCTCCAAAGATGTATTTGTCAGGGGGGTGCTCCTTCGTGTGTCGGGTAAAGTAAGTGGATACTTTTGTTAGATGGGTATGCTTGAAGTGTGACCCAGTTTCCTTCTTTTGGTCGATGGATAAGTAGATGACTATCATTGTTTACCTCATTGTCTAGTCAGCTCCATATACCAAACTCACCAGATCTTAGTCTTAAATCTTCTTCGATGATGGATTGCATCCTGGTACTCAGATTTGTTGGAGATAGAGGTCTTACCTCCTGGTAAGCTTCTATTTGGAGCGCTTCATGCTGCTCTATCCACAAATCTTCTTCCATGGGTGAAGCTTCTTCATCGACGTCTTCTTCTTGTCGGTCATGACCTGACTCTAGCGGATTTATTTCTTGGTATGTCCCCCTAGTATCCATTCCTCTTTGCAGTGCTATAGCTCTTTGTCTTCTTTCTTCCCTTATTTGTAGCCTCTTCTCTCTCTCTCTCTCTCTCTCTCTCTCTCTATTTTATGTAAATCCAAAATACCTTTGTGTGACACTTTCCATTCAATTTCCTTTTTAGGCCAACTTTTAATTGGTGGTGATGGCATCTCTTTTAGTCAACTAGAATCCTCTCCACTTTACCCCGACATACGACCAGCTACCCCCCCATAGCCTACTCGATGCTTTAGAAAGCTCGGATAGTTCTGTTTACTTGCTTAGGAAATATTCCCACTCTCTTTTGGCAATGAATTTCTCCCACTTCTTTTGTTTCTCCACCCAGTTGGAATTTTGTGGTAGTTCGCGTAGTAATGGACGAGGTTTGCCAATATGACCCACTCCTTTTTCTATCAGGAACTTGAACAACAAGGTTAGTAAGGAGCACAGGAACTACTCGGTAAGGTTTGTATAGAATTTCTTCTGAATGGTATCTACCAAAGTTCTTTCTTCTATAGCTTGCTCCTCGCAGAAATTGTCGGTGATCTTTTCAAATCACTCCGACAGGTTTGTCCTTCCCCCTCGAATCAGTTTCTCTAGCAGCTGTTGTTATTTAGTTTCTTTTAGCTTTTTCATCCAGAAGTTTCTTCAAAAACTAGGGTACCGATTCTACAAACTTCTCATGGGTTTCAGTAAAGAATATTTCTTATTCCTAAGAAGTCATTAATCTATTTCTTCGTGCGTAATTTTGCAAATAATTTTCTATCTTGCCCTCCCACCAGTTCTTAATTTCCTACTCTGATATCATCTTCTTGTATTCATCTCAGACATGTATTACTAGCAATGGAACCAATTTTGTAATCCCATATATCACAAAGGGTTACCAATAATACACATTTAAAAGCATACAGACATATCAGAGACAAGAGAGAATAACACAGATGTAAGAATAACAGATTATATTATAGAAGAGTCCATACAATACACAGAACTAAACCAAGTTCTCATCTGGCTCAACGGCCTAATATATATGATTTACAAAGCAGTTACAAATAACTATCTGTCAGTTCTATCAACCGACACGACCTTAGGTGGCTGACCTAATCTCTAATTAGTCGGTTGATTGACTTAGTCGGCTAGTCGACTAGTTCCTCCAACATCGTGCCTTCTACTTGGAAACCAATTAATTTGAATTTTGCTGATAAGAGACATATTCTACCTTGGAATCCTCCCAAATATACTTGGGTTGGATCCCATATGATCTCCAATCCTCCCGCGAAACCTCTAGTGTCGATTTCCATACTCTCGCTTCCCTTCCAAATTTTCTTACTAACTTCTTCTATTCTATTTACTGAGCACTTTGTTTCCTGAAGGAAAACTATTGTCGGGTTTTGTCTCTTGATGTTCTTACTTAGGTTTATTACCTTCCATGGGATGTTCAAACCCCAAATGTTCCATGACAAAACATTCATTGGATAACTAGAGGCCCAAGGCCGCTTTGATTGTCGGTTACTGTCCCAACTCAACTAACTTCCTTCTTAATTTTGTCACTCTCTATTTGTTTGATTTTCTCCCTGCCTTCTTGGTCAGTTCTTCAAATTTTTGTTTTGTCTCCTTGTGATATCTCGAGCTTATCCCTAATTGATTTGAGGAGTGATCCCTGAGGATAGCTTCTTTCAACAATGTTACTTGTTCTTGTGGAACATATCCCTTTCCTACCTTTGTGCATGCCTTTTCAGTCCCCTCTAGATCTAGGTCTCTGATGTCCATATCCTCTGCTTCATCCCCTATCTCTCGATCTTCTTCAGCCACTTGTTCCGAGAGCATATCTTCTTCCATTGGACCCTTATGTTCTTTCTTTGTCTGCGGTATTTCATCTTATTATCCTTCCTTGGCATGTTCTCCTTTATTTGCTTATGTGACATATTCTGCTAGGTATTTGAGGATTTCAAATTTGTTTGAGACTATGGGTTTTTTGTTGATATCCTGATTCTCCTACCCTCTACCTCCTCTTTTTCAGGATGGAACCTTTGTGAACCCTTGATCCTTTTGTTATACCAAAATCCTGTCACCATCATGTGATAAGACATTTGACATACCTGATTGCCTTGAATCCCAGCTTCTGGAGTGGAAACTCATATCATTTATCAATATTTTCATACAAATTCCCAGCACCATGCTTGACCCTTTATCCATAAGCAGTACCCTTGTTCGCATCGCCCATCCCCGGTTGCCCATAAGTGGTTATTACCAGAACCACTTTGTCAATGAATAAGAAACGTCGTACCCTGGGTAAAAATGGAAAAAGAGAAGTTTCTCGAGGCTTCTAGATGATAATCCTTGAGATATCCATTATCCCTACTGTTGTGGGTTGGTTGAGCTCGAGATCCCTCATCCTAGGATCTTAGAGGCCACCTCACCCACTAATCTCTCAACCATCCCTATCCATCTAGCCTTATAAATACAAGCTTATGGCCATGGTTGAGGGGGATAACTCTTAAAGTATTGTTATGTTGTTGGATTGATCACTTGGTCCATATCATTGGAGAGTATAGAGAGAGCTAGAGTCAAAGATTATGGGGATGAGAATGCTTGGTTTCATGGAGATGCATGTCAACACTAAGGCTTGGTTGTAAACTTCTTCATATTTCTTTAATGCAAGTTGATTTCTATCCCACATATATTGTTGTTGTTTGATTCCACATGTATGTTGTTAGATTCCTTAGTCACTAACATAGATTAATAGATTATATTATGGTGGTTTCGATATGTTTGCGTGTTGAAGCTTATTGCAGGTACATAGGGTAACGATCGAAGCATTACATTCCAGGTATCTACGGTGTCTAGGGAGAGTCTTCAACCTCTATCCTCTATTTGTTCTGGATCTGAACCATTCAGACCAATGGAACACCTTGCTGTCTGTTAGAATAATCAACCCATAGTTTACCCATTTAGACATTAATTTAATTATTTATGTCTTATTAGCCTAGTTCATGTGTCCCACCTTGTGCAAGTTGTCTTTTGCCTATCCATAGTGGTCAAACTTGCCTCATTTGACTCATGTAGCACATGGGAAAGCCCAAGGAATCAAATCTGCTTTATTCTTGGCCTCCTAGGCACCCTTCTTCTTTTTCTGCTTTATTCCCTGCTTTTTCAGTGTTTTAAGGCAAATAGAAAAGCTAGACTAGGTGAGGTGAACTAGTTTTTTGTCCTCTTCATCCTCCACTCTTTTCTCCATGAAAAAGCATGTATGATCTGCCATTCTACCACTCTTTATCTTTCCTAAGCCATTTTTCTAATTTGTGAGCTCCATGACAGATTTGGGATCAGCTTTTTACACCTATGGGGGATTTGCTTATTTTTAGTAAGCCTGCTTTATGCTAGATTCGAATTTCTCCTCATGCTTTCGAATCCCTGATGTATGTTATTTATTTAGAAACCTATGTTATTACAGGGTTGGCTATTGTACACTGATTTAATACATTTTAGTGTTCAACTCCAATTTTCAATCTCTTTGTGAGTGATTTTGCATGATCAATTGTTAATTGTTGTGAGTAAAATTAATCTATCACCTGGTTCAATTTCGACATGGTATCAGAGCCATTTTAGGTTGTTTCTCTCCTTCAAAAATTGTTTTGCAGGTTCGACATCAATGACTGGTAGCCTTCTACTGACAGTCGGGACATATTTTCTAAGCTATGGATCAATCACAGAAAACTATCTTGACTCCCTTCAATTTCTTTGAATGGAAAGCAGAGATGGAGATACTGTTGAGAGTGAAAGGCCTCTACAGGGTGACTATGGCAACAGAAGCAGAGCCCAATGCAGCTACAGAGAATATAAAATGGCACAACAGGAGGGATGAGGCTTATGGCCTCCTGTGTCTGAGTATTTCCAGAGACCTCCTTTTCCATATCGATGGATTGAAATCACCTAATGAAGTATGGGAGAATCTTGCTGATATTTTTGTAAAGACAGATGAAATGAGGGGACATCAAATCGAAAATGAGATGATTTCTCTGAGTCCAACGAGCTTTGAATCCCTGCAGCTATATTTCTCCAAGTTCAAAGCACTAGTTTTGTAGCTGAAATAGTGTGGTATCGAAAATAAAGATGATCAGCTCGTACTGGCCATCCTCTCAAAGCTGGGCCCTGATTATTCAGTGTTTGTTTCAACCTTCTATGCCACAAAACTGACATCTCAAACCTGGAAGATGCCTAGCCTTACAGATTTCATGGAATCTCTCACACAAGAACAGGACAAGCTGGTGATGATGGGCACCATCAAACCATCCAAAGATCAAGCTTTGATTGTTGGAGATTCGAAGGTGGATTCGAAAGGCAAAAATAAATCTAAAAAGCCACCTGAGCAAAAGAGAGACAAGAAACAATCTCCAGAGGATCAACAAGGTCCCAAGAAGAACTACCAGAAGAAGAAAAACAAAGGTGAAATGAACAAGTGTGCATACTGCAATAAGGGCAATCACTCTGAAAGCTCTTGTATGAAAAATCAGATAGACATGCTAACCCAACTCCTAGAGAAGAATGGTATCTCCCTTCCAGAAAGCTCAAAGAAGAGAGAAGGAGGATCAAGTTTAGATGAAAGAGAGATAGTTCATGCTCTAGTTGTTGGCACATCAAGCTCACCCAGTTTTATTATTGATTCTGGAGCTTCAAGACACATGGTTTTGACTAAGGAGGCCTTCTCCTCACTGGACAAGTCGAAAGGACCATCTATAGTACTGGGAGATGACTCTCTCACTGAAATTTTAGGCAAAGGAAGGATAGATATTGATCATGGTCAGTTCAGCAATGTGTTGTATGTGCATGGTCTTGCCTCCAACCTCCTATCAGTGTAGTAGATGACCCACACTGGGTCTCCTAAGAAGGTCATATTCTCCCCCGATGAAGTTGAGATAACAGAGATTTCAACTGGTAGAGTCATTGCAAAAGGAGTTGTGAATCACGCTCAAAAGGTATACATGTTCTCACACTTCCTACCTTACTCAAACCCCTCTGCTCTTCTGATTCATGCTAATGAAGCAAGCAAGCTTTGGCATGAAATATTTGGCCACCTAAACTACAAATATCTTTCTGATCTTAGTGAAAAAGATATGGTCATAGGGTTTCCCAAGATAAAATTTTCCAAAGGAGTTTGCCAAGGTTGTGTCCTAGGAAAACACCCAGAGCAGAAATTTGAGAGAGCTAGCCATGAGAGAACCTCTGCACCCCTCGAGCTGATCCATAGTGATGTTGCTGGCCCATTCCGTCATATGTCCATGAGTCAGGCCAAATATGCATTGACCTTCATTGATGACTTTTCCAGGTATTGCTGGGTTCACTTCCTGAAACACAAGTCTGAAGTTTTTGGCCTATTCAAAGTCTTTAAGGCTTTGGTTGAAAACCAGTCTGGAAGGAAACTCAAGGCCCTCAGATCTGACAATGGTGGTGAGTATGTCAAGTCTAAGTTTATTAATTATTGTGCAGATGCAGGTATTCAGATGCAGCATTCTATCCCTTACACACCACAGTAAAATGGTGTTGCTGAGAGGAAGAACAAATCACTGAAGGAGATGGAAACATGCATGATGGAGGCAAAAAATTTGCCACCAAAGTACTAGGCCAAAGCTATCAACTGTGCAGCCTATATTCAGAATAGGGTGCCTCACAAACATCTTGATGGCATAACTCCCTTCGAAGCATGGAGTGGGCGCAAGCCAGATGTGACCCATTTCAGGATTTTTGGCTCAAAGGCTTGGGCTAGAATTCCAACAGAGAAGAGGAAGGCTTTGCAGCCCCAAAGCCAAGAGTGTATTTTTGTTTGATAATTTGAAGATTCAAAAGGGTACAAGTTGATAAATTTGAGCACAAACAAAGCCTTCATTGAAAGGTGTGTTCAGTTTGAAGAAGAACCCCTTGCAGCAGTGGAAGTTGGTGAAGCCTCTTCACCACCTGAACCTCAAGAAGTAAGTAAATAGTTTGTTGAAAATGATGATTCTGATTTGTTTGATGGAGATGAGTTTATTGCAGACCCTAAAATCCCTACAAGGCCAAAATGGGCAGCCAAGACACTACATGCAGCAGAAGAGCTAGTTGGGGATCCCAATGACCCAAGGAGGACTAGATCTCAATTTGAGAGTGGTCTGTGCATGAAGGATCCTATGTTTGCTGAAAAATTCTATTTGATGGTGGATTCTGATCCTAAAACATATGAAGAAGTAGTAGGAGATCCAAGATGGCAAACAGCCATGAAGGAGAAGTTCAGCTCACTCCAGAAGAGCAACAAATGGGAGCTAGTGGATCTTCCTCCAGGAAGAAAGTTAGTCCAGTGTAAGTGGGTCTATAAGACCAAATTTGATGCTGATGGTTCACCACTGAAGTACAAGGCCATATTGGTAGCCAAGGGCCACTCACAGGTTCATGGAATAGATTACAATGAGACTTTTTCCCCAGTGGCAAAAATGGATTCCATCAGGCTAGCCTTAGCCATTGCAGCCTCAAGGCAATGGGAGGTACATCACATGTATGTAACATGTTCCTTCTTGAATGGAGATATTACTGAGGAGATATATATGCAGAAGTCTCAAGGTTTTTCTACTAACCCTTCTCTTTTGTGCAGGTTGAGAAAGTCATTGTATGGGCTAAAGCAAGCCCCCAGGGCTTGGTATGCCAAGATCGATAGCTTCTTGCTATCACTGAATTTTGTTCGGTACGAATCAGATCCAAATGTCTATTTGAAGTTAGTTAATGGTTCATTAATGATCATTGTTTTATATGTTGATGACCTCCTCATTACAGGAAGCTCACAGGATGAGATTGCTTCCTTAAAAGGAGCTATGAACCAAGCCTTCTCCATGACAGATTTGGGGCTCTTAAGTCAATTTTTGGGGCTTGAGAATTGCTCAAATGAAAGCTGGAATCAAGGTGCACCAGTCCAAATATGCCTTGGAATTTCTGAACAAATTCAGAATGAATTATTGCAAAGCAAACAAAACTCCTTTCCTTTCAGGAGTGAAGCTGGAAGAAGCTGATTCTTCACCTATGGTAAACAATACACTATATAGGCAATTGATTGGATGTTTTTTGTATTTGACACATACTAGACCTGATATTTGTTATGTAGTAAGTGTGGCTTCTAGATTCATGGATCATCCTCAAGAGATCCATTGGAAAGAAGCCAAAAGGATCCTTAACTTTGTTTAGGGAAGAAGGACACATGGGATCTTCTATAAAGCAAAATCTGATCTTGATTTGATTGGATTTACTAACAGTGATTGGGCAGGTGATAGAAAAAATAGAAATTCCAAATCAGGATATGTTTTCATGCTTGCAGAAGGGCTAATCAGTTGGTCAAGCAAGAAACAAAGTGCCATTGTACTCTCATCTACAGAAGCAGAGTACAGAGGAGTTATTAATGCAGCAACTCAATGTTTATGGTTGCAGGGTTTACTTGGAGAGTGTGACTTCGAACCAGAGTACTAAAATACCATCTACTGTGATAACCAGAGTACCATTCAAATCTACAAAGATCCAGTTCAGAAGCAGAGAACCAGACACATTGAGATCCATATGCACTACATTAGAGAACTTGTGCATGATGGCACCATTCACCTACTCTTCTGTTCATCTTAAGAACAAGTAGCTGATATCTTCACCAAATCATTTTGTGAGAAGACCTTCAGCAATCTCAAATCACTGCTGGGGATTGCTGATCATGCTGTGAAAGCATGAGTGAAGACAAGATTATACAATTTTGTTTTACAGTCCATGTTTAAGGGAGGATTTTCCCAAGTTGGTTTTGCCTCTTTCCTTGTTTAAATGGACATGCAGTATGTAAAGGGTGACTAAGCCTTGTTGCTAGGCCTTGTAATTTTCTGATATATTACTCATAATTCAGGCTTAAGGGGGGGTGTTAGAATAATCAACCCATATTTTACCCATTTAGACATTAATTTAATTATTTCTGTCTTATTAGCCTAGTTCATGTGTCCCACCTTGTGCAAGTTGTCTTTTACCTATCCATAGTGGTAAAACTTGCCTCATTTGACTCATGTAGTGCATGGGAAATCCCAAGGAATCAAATCTGCTTTATTCCTGGCCTCCTAGGTGCCCTTCTGCTTTTTCTCCTTTATTCCCTGCTTTTTCAGTGTTTTAAGGAAAATAGAAAAGCTAGACTAGGTGAGGTGAACTAGTTTTTTGTCCTCTTCATCCTCCACTCTTTTATCCATGAAAAAGCATGTATGATCTACCATTCCACCACTCTTTATCTTATCTAATCCATTTTTCTAATTCGTGAGCTCCATGATAGATTTGGGATCAACTTTTTACACCTATGGGGGATTTGCTTATTTTTAGTAAGCCTGCTTTATGCTAGATTCGAATTGCTCCTCATGCATTTGAATCCATGATGTATGTTATTTATTCAACAGCCTATGTTATTATAGGGTTGGATATTGTACACTTAATTAATACAGTTTAGTGTTCAGCTCCAATTTTCAGTCTCTTTATGAGTGATTTTGCATGATCAATTGTTAATTGTTGTGAGTAAAATTAATCTATCACCTGGTTCAATTTCCACACTGTCCGCAGGAGGTGAAATATTCCAGCTAACAAATCTAGTGACTCTGCTGGGTAGTAGTTATATCAGTTGTTCTGATCTTCTTCAGTCTGCAACTCTTGTCCGAATCCAGGCTCCTTCTTCAACTCTCTTTAGTCAGATCTAATTTCTGACTCACTCCATTTGGGTTTGAAACCTCCAGATCTATTTAGATCTGATTCATTTTGGTATTTTATGCTCTGTTTCCATACTCAATTCAACATTATTTTCCCTGATCTAGTCTTTTTCTGACATGATTCGTTGTTATTTTTGTGTTTTGGTTATCTACAAGGAACCGTACCTATGTTGTGTGCAAGAAGCGGTGCCACCGCTTGAACAAAGTGGGTAGTACGTGGTGCCAGCGACTGTAACCTACTAGAAAGAAGTGGTACTGTCTTGGAAATTCTCTGTCAACACTTGAGAAGCACGGTGCCACGTAGGCATCATTCCAATACCTCTTTTTTCTCATATTTGTTTTCAAAAATAAAAATAAAAAAATTTATAAAAAAAAGAGCCCCCCGAACCCCCTTTGAGTGTGTATGAATCCATTGTTATTCTCAAGAATTTTGATTGATGTTGGTATTTTAAAGCTTCATATTTGGCTTTGAATATAACTTGGTTTTGTCAGATCTCTGATTTCTGTCTTCTTTGATAGAACAAGAAAAGATTTATTTCAGTTTTTCTTCATTTGTTATACATGATTTTTGTATGTTTTTTCCTTTTTTCATAAAGCTGTGGAAAAGTACATGTGAAAGTTATTGTATGATTTTGTGATTAGTTCATTTGCACTTTAGTTGAAAAATATGAACACTTTTGTACAAAGTTGTAACAACCTTTTCTTGCTTTTCATTAGAGGTCTCACTTCTTTTTTAGTTCAAAAGAGAAGCTTTTGTTTGTTTCAGTTAGGAACGGATCATATAAGCAATTTCTTTCATTGTTATATGGGATTTACTCTATGTTTCAAATAAATTGAACCTCTCTCTCCCACTCTTAGGTAGAATTTAAATGAAGAGGAAAACTTGCATTATCATATAGATCAATGTGCATCTTCTTTAATTTCAAGTTTTCACTCCATGGTTCCACCTAAACCCACAAGATAAAATTAAGCGCTAGCTTAGGTTTAAATTTGTTTAGCAATTTGTGTGATAGGTTAGAGACATGTTCGAGCATCGTTAAATGTAGGACCTATCATTATTTTTCTGCACTACATCCCGGGACTTGCACGGTTCTTCCACATACCGTCGGTATATTGAACGGCCTTTCATGTACCCTTGAGGTATATAGAAAGGTACTTCACGTACTCGATTGTATATAGGAAGGACGCTTGTGAACATTTGTGCATTAGACAACACTACTATTGATTTGAGATTCCATGTACCTTGTGTATATCAAGATACCTCACTAGGATACCCTATCCATCTGAGTTATCCTTTTGGCCTGTCCTGTGAGGTTCCTGACTATTATCCACTCCTTTCACATGTTTGCTTGTTGCTTTTAGTTTGAGTAGCGCTTGTTATCTGTACAGTTAGGATTTTTTAGAAGAGAGATATAATTTTTTTACATAGTTATGGCTTCACCTTTTGGGACTACCAACCAAGAGACTCCTTTACCAAGCACGTCTTTTGTGTTCCCTCCATATGGGGATGTTGGTCCTCCTCTCATGGCTATGTTAAGCCTTCCTGGATTGACTATTGGATTACCTGTTTGGTTATTCTACAGTCAAGTTATCCCATGTACACCAGTTGCATCTGATCCTAATCCTTCATTGCAAGAGCATCAACCTCATGTTGATCCCTCTCCTTCTTCACCAGATGTGTCTTCTCCCACTTCTACCTCTTCGCCTATTGAATGTTGTAGCACTAGTAGTCAGGTGGATAAGAAGAAGAAGAAAAGGAAGATTAAGAAGAAGAAAAACAAAAAAACAACCAAGTCTTAACCAATCAATCCTCCCAGTGCAGACAGTGTTTATTTGCACACCCAAAGACCGCGTAAACCCAAATTCCCTTATAGGCTTTGCAAGGGTGATCACCTTCTGAAAGATTGTCATGGTTTGTCCCTAGTTTTAGAAGAGTGGTCTAAGGTTTCCTGGAAACTGATGTCATCAGCCTCTGGTCATCATACTGATGATCCCCCCTCAACCAATGACTCTGTGGTTAAGAGTTGGAAGGGTAAAGTTAGAAATCCTTGCTTGCTTTGTCAGGGCATGCACTTTACTTACCTTTGTCCTCTCATGGATGAAGCTTCTAAGTTTTTGGAAGATATTACTGTTTCTCGTCAACAGCTTCCAACAGGTTATCATAAGTTGTCTCTTGAACCCCCATTGGTTGATAAAGTGGTCAATCCATTTCTAACCTCGGTCGTATTAAATTGAGCACATAGATTTGTGGACAAACACACAACTCACATGATAGATCACACAATTTACTCAGTTATTGAAGAATGAAACAGTGCAAAAATGGCTTGCAGCTGTGAATGCTTTTCATTAATCAAAGAGTAATTAGGTAAATAATTAAAATGAAGTACAATGGCTTTAATATCCACAAGCAATTCGAATCCACATGAGGAAGTTCGAATTGATTAGACTCTACTTGACTGTAGGTAACCAAGACCTTGTCTAAATCACTATTGGAGGACTCAATAGTTAACTGACCTTGTGTAAACCATAATCAGATTTCATCAGAGCTCTAAAACATAACTCAAGTGTTAAATTCAGTGTTGACTAAGGTTAACTAATAGTGGTAGGTGAGAAATGCGCCCCACATGTGTTCAGTCAAGTAAACCTAGCGCTAACTAAATGTAAATGACTCCTAACTTAGCTTGACTAGTCATTAACTGAAGTGAACTAACCTTGGTTGGTTTTGGCACTCCGAGTGGCTTCCTAAATTGTAGGGATTGGTCTAGGAGGCTCCTAAACTAATGCAATCAAGTGCAATCAGTGGCAGTGAGCCTCAATTAGTGTTCCCCACACTTTATTAACTGAAACATGTGCCCCAATTAGGTCAAGTGGACTCAATGGTGTTAATGACTATAAATAGACTGGATGGAATCTCGATTTAGACATGACTCCCGATTTAGACATATGACCAAATTTGGACAAGGGAGGATTAATCATCCTAACAGGTCGATCCCACTCTTCCATTGAAGAGTGAAGTTGAAGTGGTCAAGTCAACATCATCTCCACCCGATCCCACTCTTTCATCAGAGAGTGTTAAGACCGAAGTAGTCTCTTTGACCAAAAATTCATCTTGTTCTTCTCTTCCAGTAGAGAATGAACCAAAACCTGCTGAAGTTTTTATGCTTCATTCTAATTGTTCTCGACAAGGGGAAATTTTGTCTGTTTCGACAAAACCCTCTCCAAGTAATGAGGTTATTTCCTTTGACTGGAGTAACCTAAGAGAGTCTCGTCTTCATTCGAGTGTTCCTTTCCAGATAGTTGTGAATGTTACTGCTAAGTGGATACTTTGCACTATTGTTGACAAAGGGGCTTCTGTTAGTATTCTATCCTCAACTACTTGGCAAGCTTTAGGCTCTCCTCAGCTTGTGCCATCCACCGATCAGATACTGGATTTTAATCGAAGACCTAATGCACCTTTAGGGACCCTTTCTTACTTGCCTATTACATTAGGAGGGAAAACTATTTGTATCGATGTTATGGTGGTCCAAGGTCCTTTGGATTTCAATCTGCTCCTTGGACGCGATTATGTTTATGCCATGAAGGCTGTTGTGTCCACACTCTTTCGAGTTATGCATTTTCCCCATGATGGGAATATTGTGACCATTGATCAGCTTTCCTTTGTTACACCTGACCATAGCATTACTCCTAGTAATTAGACTGCCCTGAATGTGTAGCATGTTCTTGTGGTTCCTTCCCCTTCTTCTAGTGAGCTTCTTCCCATCATAGGTAAAATGGGGGGCATGGCTCTAATCTATGGATATCATAATGGAGCTAAGCCACTAGCTTTTATGAAATGGGGGAAACCTACCAACCTCTGTATATCATGTTAGGTAGGAGCAGGTTTGTGAGCATAGTTTACCTTTTGGTTTCAATCTCATTAAAAAATAAAATCACTGATCAAGCATATTTTACCTTTTGGTTTCAATCTTGCATAAAAATGAAACCATTCCTTCGAGGAAAGTTCCCATTCTATGTCAAGCTCGTTAAAAATGAAATGGATGCCTTTGAGCAAAGTTCCCATTATGTGTCAAGCTCGTTAAAAAATGAAATAGCACCTGACCATCATGTCAGTTTTCCTTGAGCAAAGTTCCCATTCTATTTCAAGCTTGTTAAAAAATGAAATGGATTTCCTTGAGCATAGTTTACCTTTTGGCTTCAAGCTTGCATAAAAATTAAACCATGTTCCAAGCATAGTTACCTTCTGTTTCAAGCTTGCATAAAAATGAAACAGATCCCCTTCCCTTGATTCAAGTCTTCCCTTTAGTGTTAGAACTTGAACCTTCTTTTCACCTACCCAATTCTTGTTCTTCCTACCCCCCTGGTGAAAATTTTCACATTAGTAACCAGGTTTTTAGGTTGGGTATGGAAAAAGAATCGTCAAATGAAACGAATCTTGGGGGAATGTCGAGCCACTAGCAACCATGCTAGGGGTAAGCTTCACTAGAAATCATGTTGGGGGTAATATTCCAACCTTCGTATACCATGTTAATGGGATTTTTCAAGCATAGTTTACCCATTGGTTTCAAGCTTGCATAAAAATGAATGCAATCTTCGAGCATTCTTTCAACTGATCTTCGAGCTCGTTAATTTTTCATGCTCTGGTTAAAACATGAAATTTGGTTTGAGCTTAGTTTATTACTTTTTCATTCTCTGGATTCAAAAATTAAAAAGTCTAATGGATTTCTCTTTAAAATCTTTTCAGGCTCCCTAAATACGAAAAGATCTTCGAGCGATCTTGTCTTCTTCACGCTCGTTAAAGTATTTGAAGATTCGTTCGTCTGACGGTAGGTTATCTCTTTTTCAATTTGGATAGGACTATTTACAAAAAAGGAACACTCTAGCCAATCATGACTGGAAGAGTTCTCTAAGGTATGATTTTACACCTTTTCGGGCCTTAGGGACTAAATCATACGAAAAAGGACCCCTTTGGAGTCTTCTTCTATATTCGCTCAAACTCTCTAAACATGAACGATGCCAAGTTTTATTTCAGTGGACTCGTTAAATCAAACATTGAGAGACCCATTTTGGGAACGAACCCCTCCTCTCTCAGGTTCGTAAAACATATGATTATGGACTTGTCTTTCGACAAGCTATATCGAGTGTTTGTTACCCTCTTTTAACTCGTAAAACTGAAAAGAGGCACTCATCGATCACGCTGGGGGAAATGGGAAGGGAAACATTTTGCAAATAATGTCAGTTGTTTGTCATTGCCTTTGAACATGGCACTTGTCTACACAATCATGTCAGTCAATTGGGTATTCAGCTGATCTCTGTGACGATCCACTTTCATGAGTCATGTCAATCCTTTAAGTATTTCAAAAGAATGAATTGTCCACTATCACAATGTGTGTTTGTCCCGTTTTAGTCATGCTTCCAAGCCTTTTTTCATGTTGCATAATGTTCAAAGGGGATTTGAAGAAGTTTTACCTCTACCGTCTACACAATCTTTGTGTCAGTATCTTTGAGTCAGTCATATGGTTACTACATTCACATCATTCCAGAACTATGTTTCGAGTTTCGTGTCGTCGATGTGGGACTCATCATGTCCCTCCTTCGATGAGACTTTTCCCGTCGACATTAGCTTATTATCTGGGAAATATTCTTAGAAACGATATTTGGTACCTTGAGATCTATATGCCTTAATGGAAGATTCTCTTTCTCTCGATATAGGTTCACATCATTGACCTTTGATTGATAGAATCGACTGGGTGTTCAACATCAGGACATCTATTCACACTCAGTAGATTGTACTATAGTACCTTGGGAATCATTGATATTAATGGTGATCTCCCTCACACTTGTTAACGGTTCACATCATGGATCAGTAACCAATTGGTTTCTACCATGTTCGACTTTAGATCATTGTAATCACATGGATAGAATCGTATTTGTGGAAGATGAGACGAAGACCCTGGGTATATGTTTAAAGCGCTCATTGCTTTTCCCCAGGTTGCGATGGAGTTTTGTATATCTAGCATGGATCCACATTTGTATGGTCGTGGCTATGCTCAAATTTGCATCTGTATGACATAAATCTATGTTGTATGTCTGGTATTTATGTCCAAGTTTGAGTCCTCTATCACATGGATCTACGTTGTATTCTAGTAGCCATGCTTGTTTATTCCTCTCATGGATCTGCCTTGTATTGGTTTGCAACTATGAGTTTGGTTACTTGTGTCTATGAGTCAACATACTGATGTACTACAGATGCCTACTTGACGACATGCTCTGATCAAGCCGACATTTTAACCTTGTGGCGACGACTTGTTCTCTCAAAGCTCTCATTTATTGTATCCCTCTATGACTCATGCTTTGGAGGGCATCCTGTTATACCAAAATCCCGTCACCATCATGTGATGAGACATTTGACATACCTACTTTCCCTGAATCCCAGCTTTTGGAGTGGAAACTCATATCATTTGTCAATCTTTTGATACAAATTCCCAGCACCGCACTTAACCGTTTATCTATAAGCGATACCCTTGTTTGCACCACCCATCCCCTATTGTGCATAAGTGGTGCCACTGCTTATGGACCTTGGTCCATAAGTGGTTATTACCAGAACCGCTCTGCCAATGAATGAGAAATGCAGTACCCTAGGAAAAAAGGGAAAAAGAGAAGTTTCTTGAGGCTTCTAGATGATAAGCCTCGAGATATCCCTTATCCCTACTGTTGTGGGTTAGTTGAGCTCAAGATCCCTCATCCTAGGATCTTAGAGGCCATCTCACCCACTAATCTCTCAACCATCCCTATCCATCTAGACTTATAAATACAAACTTATGGCCATGGTTGAGGGGGAGAACTCTTAAGGTATTGTTATGTTGTTGGATTGATCACTTAGTCCATATCATTGTAGAGCATAGAGAGAGCTAGAGTCGGAGCTTATGGGGATGAGAATGCTTGGTTTCATGGAGATGCATGTCAACACTAAGGCTTGGTTGTAAAATTCTTCATATTTCTTTAATGCAAGTTGACTTATGTCCCACATATATTGTTGTTGTTTGATTCCACATGTATGTTGTTAGATTCCTTAGTTAGTAACATAGATTAGTAGATTATATTCTGGAGGTTTCGATATGTTTACGTGTTGAAGCTTATTGCAGGTACACAGGGTAACGATCGAAGCACTACATTCCAGGTATCTACAGTGTCTAGGAAGAGTCTTCAACCTTTGTCCTCTATTTGTTCTAGATCTGAACCATTCAAACCAGTGGAACACCCTGCTATCCATAGGAGGTGAAATATTCCAGCTAACACCTTCTGTTCTTCTTCCTTTCTTTCCCTATTAACCTTTGGGATGTTCGTAGGGAAATATCTAAATTGGTGTCAATATTCATGGAATATTCGACATTTGCTCATAATATCAGGATTTGCACCCCTCATCCTCCCATGGTATGTGAATTGCTTCAGGAACATCTTTCAATATATCCATGTATACACATATTCTTGCATATTCCATGTACCTTTGGGCCCTATTTTGTTTCGAGATATTTAAAAATTTCCCTAGGGTATTCCCTAGATCTTCCAAAATCTTGAAATCCCAGTATTCACTGGGAAATGAGTACAACCTAATCCATACAGGCACTACCCTCATTTCCTCCTTATCCAGAGAGAAATTATCCTTCCATGGTCATAAGAAAAGGCTCGTCGAGTAGAAGAAATATGGTCCTCCATCCAGGATCTTGTTTTGGTCTTCTAGGTTTAGTACAGAGATGGTGAAAAACCCCTTCGATCCCAACTGAAGGTCATAATTTCCCTTTGGTTTCCACGTCGTATTGATCCACCATACCAGGGATTTTTTTAATGGATGGAGACGCACAAACTTCCCAATCAAAGCGTGATCCTGCATGTATTGGATCTTTTCCTATATTTTTGGTGATTTAACCATCATGGTTGGAATCAGGGTTGTTTTAGGCATGTACTGCCCTAGTTTCCTAGCCATTGGTTTCTCTGTCTTGTCCATATCTAGGTTTATCAGGATATCTATGATCTTCAAGCCAATTGGATTAGGGCTTCAGAAGGCACTGCAGCCCCTCTCACTACCATCCTCCATTCTTCCACCAGAACCCCCTCCTTCTGAGAAAATCATGTTCGATCCTTCGTCCTCTGATATTTGCATCTCCAAAATATTCTCTCTCTTTCAAACTTGCTTCAATTATGACCTTATAGTTGATTAAATAGTCTTGGCCTATTGTTAATAATCAATCTTTCATGTAAATAGTTGTCTATTAAGTTAGACTTTTTTTTTTTAGAAGAGATGATAAATGATAAATTGAATAATTTTTCCTCCATGAAGTTATTTGGGTACCAATCCTATATTCTATACACGATCCTATATCATAATAAGGACTTCTTTGACCAAACTGATCCAAAAAATTCTATAGTGTGAAACACTGAATGGTTCCTAGAATCGACAAATATTGTCGTGTCAAAATTTTATTCTTTATTGTTTGATGTTCCTGCCCCTAGAATCATCCTAGAGTGCAAAGTTATTATGCAATTAATCCCACAAGATCCTGTATGGGTCTGGTTTTGTTACCAGGACCATACTGAAATCATGGTCTATGGGTTTGAGTTGCCACCATATCATCTACATAGTTTATTAACTACTAGACTCTTTGGTATGGAATATATTCTACTTATATTTGATTTTGATGCTTTTCATTTTGTGAAGCATAACAATACCTAGACTTTCAGAGTTCCTAAAGAAGCAAGTCCATTCATAGTCAAATCTAGAATGGCACAATCTATGGTTGAACAAGTGTTATCCATCCTGGATTTTTCCACTAGATTCAACTTGAAATATTACCCCAATGGTATTATGTATGAGAAAAGAAGGTCAGTAAGGTTGGAAAAATGCAAGCATGATCCTCATAATGATATTCACAAAATTTCCAATCTAGAAATCTAGGAGGAAGTAAAGAAAATTTTACAACCATATTCTTAGAAAGTTTCCCATGCTATCTAGATGCCTTATAAGACCCGTGATTTGGGAAAAATATCACTATATGAGACGCCATCCGACACTAAAATGGGAGATTCATGGAGCGTAGTTTCTTAGACAAAAAAGATAGAACTAAGGATAAACCTAGGCTGGTAGTATATCAAAGGCCAACTCTAGCTTTGTTGGCTCCAGTTATACTTGATAATTTTCCATCAACAAAATGGCCTCAGGAGCAAGGATCATCGTCGCAACAAGAGAAGTTGATTGCAATCTAGAATTCTCTTGTCAAGTTGGGGATTTTTGGTGTTTATGCATAGATCAAAGATGACAATGTATATTTACAGAAAGTACTCTTCACAAAAATGGATATTTCCACTGGACAAAAATAAAGGTTATTATTAGCTCTGGATTTGAGATAAGGCACCCTAAAAATGGTCATTCCAAATTGTATAGTTCCTAGAGGGGAGAAGATACCAACCACTTACAAAACTACCTAGGTCATTTTCAATCTAAATGCATTACATCCTAAGGATATAATGAAATTACATAGATAGAATGGTGAAGAGGTATTTCGAGATGTCCTGAAATATACCATGAGTACAAATAAATTGCATGTTTTATTCAATAGACTGGAATGTAATACACCCATACATTACCATCCACACAAAAAACAATATTTAGAAAAATCATACACATAGAGCGCTATGAGGCTCTATTTTAGATCAAATTTTTTAAACAAAATAAAATAGTGAGAACCGCACAAATCACCATAGAGGAAGCATACTTAATTAAATTTAGAATGATTGATTAATAATTAAAACTAGTTAAATGGTTAATAAATTAGAATTATTAACAAAATCGATGGTTAATACTTCCTTCTCAACATTACCATGTCAATAATGACATCTCTCACATTTGGAGTCAGAAATTAGCATCACTTGATAGTTCTTAACAAAACGAATCTGATGTGCCCACCTCAATCTTGGGATCCTGACTTACTTGGCATTGGCATGTCAAACCTCTAAATTTGGCAGACATTTTAGACACATTAAAACTAACATTTCGATGTTGATGTTTCGACCTCATAACTTGGGTTCCTCGACATCATAAATTGAACATATGCACCTCGACATTGACTTGAAACAACATAAGTATTTCATATATTGATCTCGACGTTGTCAAGTTGGAATTGATGCTCAAGAGTAGGCATGAAAGTACATTAACATTGAATATGTTAATCTCGACTTCGGTATGTCAACATCATCTCTTCAACACATCAACACTCCAGTAAAAAAAATATTAACTTAGCCAATTACAAATGCTTTACACTTAGTCATGTTAAGAAGAACAACTAAGGAAGGAAAAGGGTCTACAACTAAAACATTTTTGGCCTCAACAGGACAGTGCAAATTAGACCAATTTGGAATATCAAGAAGCTACAATTAATCATTTCATTTCTTTCACTAATTGGAACCTATAGCGATTCTTCAGATAAGGAAATGTTATCCTGTAAAGGAATGATTTCATCGGGATAAAGGTATTACAACTTCAAAAATGGTTTCAAGACCAAGATAACCATCACAATTCATCTACATAATTCATTACTTAATAAGGGCTTTGATATGCATCAACATTCTTAATGCAAATGTGAATAATCCAAGGAGACAAGAACTTCATCAAATTTATAGCGATATCTTGCTTGTTTCCTTTTCATCAATTTTACATGAAATGAGCATTCAAAGCAATGGCCTTATTAAATTCTATCAAAAATTGACTAACACAAAGAAAATACTAACAAGAATGTACAATCCATAGTCCTCAGTAGTTATGCAAACACTCACAAAAACACAAGGCATTCTTCCCCTTTAATCAGACTATCAAAGTTGGGAATTTAATGGCATGCTATAGCCATCAACCAAATAATATTACTTACAACAACTTAACATCTCCCAAATAGATAATTTTCTTGATAATAGACCCAATATCATTCAAAATACAAAATCATTCACACACAACATACAACTTATATAATTAAATAACTATCAATTTAGAAAACATAAGGTTATACAATTCTCCATTTCTTCCTTAACAATTTAATTCTCTGCAATCATAATTCTTTAAGCACTTAGTAATTCAATAGAATTATTGCAATATATTCAAGAATAATTCATACATAGGAGAATAGATAGGTAGCAATATATTTGATTCCAAACACAAATTAACATTTAAGAATAATAATATCATTACCATCTATAGAACTTATATGTTAACAATTACTTTTGGGAAACTGACTGCATCTAAGGAACCCTCCACCAAACTATAGGAAATTCTACTCATTTATCACTCAACAAAAATTCCACCCTTGAGTTGAGTCTTAAGCCTTCACCGGTCAAATTTCTCATCATCCCATAATTTATTCTTAATGGTTTAACACCTAGAAATTAGGATAATTGGTTTACAACAAATTCCATGCCAAACAGTACATTCCACCTTATTAGCTTCCTTGTGTTAGCACTATAGTGAGACTCATCACTGCTCAAAGTTCTCAGAATTCCACTAAGGAAATTTCATACACAATTTTCCATCTCATTGGGACTTCCAAAGGAAAAAATGGTTAAAGTTCAACATAACTTTTCCCGGTATAGTTCACAGGTTTAGAGTTTGGTTTAGATCAATTAAGAAACACTTTATGTTTCACTCAGTCCGTTTCCTTGGACATGGATTGGTTTGTCTCTCTTCTATGAAATGAACCAATTTATCTCTAACAAATTATGTTTCTTCCCTCTGAATTCATCCATAACCTGTTTTTCCTCTAGATGACGAACTCTCCCCGAAACGAACTTCCAAATTTTCCTTGCTTGCATAATGAGAGCACATGGTTCCCCATTAACATTTCCTTTAAGTGACACTCAATCACCCCTAATCATAATTAATATCTAAACATGTTTAATTTAATCCAAATATATTACTCTTAAATCGTGACTTAAGTTTATTCTTAAGGACTTAGGGAATTAACAAGGTAATAATAGGTTTCCCCAACTAAGAAATCTCTAAACGCCCTTTTAAACTCTCGTGAATACCTCGGTCCCTGATCTCTTCAACATTAATCCATCACAATCAACTGTGGATATTTTTAATATTAATAATAAAATAATACAAAGTGTTCAACCTTTCAAAATTTCATAATCAATAGTTAAATTTGTATACAAACATACTAAGGGTTTAGGCCAAGGGTGTTACATTCCCCCCCGCCTAAATTCTACATCATCCTCGGTGTTTCATTTTGCAAAACATATTAACAAAATTTTCAAATTTAATTACATATGTACAATTTTCAAAATAGATGGAGATACTCTTCCCACATCTTGTCTTATAGTTCCTAGGTGTTAAGTTTTTAATGGTTATACAAGATCTAATAACATTTAGAATCATAACTGTTAACACTAAAAAGTGTTCACCTAACTCACCATGGTATAAAACACATACATACATCATATTCCTACCATATTTCCCTTACTTTTGACCTTCACAGTTGTATTTCCACCAAAAATGGTCCAAAACATCATTATTTACTATGGTTTACCCTCATTCTCTCCCAAAAAGGGTTAAAAACCCCTAAAAGGGGGTCCAAAACCTTAAAAAAGAGACAGGGTAAAAAAAAACACAAATAAATACCATGGGTAATAAAATACCATGGGTCACCACCTTGGGTCAAAAATCCCTAGTACCATACTATAAATACATTGTGAAAGGCTCTCCCAAAACTCATACTTTTTTTCTCATTCACTTGTGATTATGCTGTGACATTTGTGCTCTCAGGTATTCGACATACTCCCCTGCCATTATTCCCATTGCCATGCCATTTCCAATTGTGTATACTGAGACATTCTCCATACCCAATTTGGATCCAGTCCTCATTTGACAACTATCCATGGAGACAACTAGAGAACCAACCCATGGAGCTACGAAACCACTTTCGACGATGGCTACGGCGGCCCATATTACAGGAGAAAGGTGTGTTTACTTTTTTGTTTTCTTGCATTAGTTTAGTTGATATACATGTTAAAAAATAATAAAAATATTTCCTTTCAGTTGGTAGTTTAGGTTTCTATTTTTTCCATTGAACTCTTCCTTATGATCACACCAATCTAACGTTGGCGCTTCTGCATGTAATAGGAAAGAAATCCCTATTACAATTTTGGTGGCTCCACTCGATTGATCCATATGGATCTCAAATTTTTGCAGGTTTCCATTGGTTAGTTCTTATTTTCTACCATCAAGCGTCACATATCGGTCCCAGTCCCCCTTGCGGCCGATCCGAACCATTGCTGTGTAAGTTCCTGCCCCCCTAATCCTAGTCAGCTCTGTTTTTAAAATTTTTCCCTGTTCGGGCCGATTCATTCTTATCTAGTCAAAATCCACGACCCATTTGCTCCATTCTGGTTGATAAGTGTGACCTAGGTCACACCTTTAGCCCCGATAAGAGAAAATTGGTTTAAAAACCCATCGCTCATGTCCTGACTTCCTGAGTGGCCCTAGTCATTACTGTGACTCAGTTTTGAGAAACCCAGTCATGCTTAACCCTCGTTTTTGCATGGCTTGAGTGTTTTCTACCCAGATCGCAACTGACCCTCTATTCTATGTGACCCATATAGTGCATGTTCTGCCAATAGGTATGATCGATGATTTGCAGTCTATTTTCTATGCTTTAGATTCCTGTATCAGACCCCCTATCTGTCCCAAACCCTGTCTCGACCCGTTTTCTTTCCATATCTGATATTTTTATAGCCCCTTGGTATGTTTGAGATATCCTCTGCTTGGTTTATGATTTTTTATAGTTGAGCCTCGTAGTTGAAACCCCATTCTTGTTTCCTACGTTTGATCAAAAGTTCCTTTTACTACTCATTTGTTTCAAGCATAATTTCATTATTGGAAGAAAATTTTATTTTGAAGCTTTACTATTATTTACTGCATTATATTTTCATCCCGGTAGTGATATTGGAACATCTTCGTCATGGATTTTTGGGTTTGACACACATCAGCTACACACAATTCACAAGATAAAAGTGAAACGTTCAGTTCATGACCCCAAGAAAGCCTTAATATTAACTTAAATACAACCAACAATGTAACCTCGCTTGAGGATAAAACAATCTTGTATTTAAGTTAGGACTTTGGGGATAGGCATCCAAATAACACCCCTCTGTCATTCACATTTTGAGACATAGTTGTTGTCCAATAGGGGACCAAAATCCTCTTGTATTTGTTGACACGGTCACAACCAGTTTTTCGGAAGGCCCCCTGCTTAGCAGGAGTAAGCCGCAATGAGGGGATTCTAGAAGTTAGGGTGGAATACTACACTCCATATTGTACCAAAGGCTAAAAGTTCATATTCCTCCTCATGCATGCCACCATATACTGGGTGTCGAGGGCCAAAGGGTTGAAGCGTTAGTAAACCGAATTGACGTGTCATGAATGAGGTATCCTAGTGGCCATTTTTCTAGGGATATTTTATGCAGAGGTCCTTATCGGTAGTGGGATTCTCTTAGCATATATAGTCCTTCCATTTCATATTATTTGACTAGAATTTCATCACCCTGATGAGGATATGATTTGTAGGGGGATTCCAACTTATAGTTCAGATCTTTCTTACACTCATACCCCATAGGTTAGTGAGTCATTTTTATTTTATAGGTAGTACCGCTTGTTGGATTTCTAGTCACTTTGTTGTATACTCGTCATTCTGTGACCCATTGTCATGGTTTGGTTTTATATATTGTTGTTGGCATGTGAGATTCCATTTCATACGCTCTCCTTCTACACACTTGATTGTAGTTGGATTTTTGAGCCTGTGATTGATCCTCTTGATTTTCTAGTCATTACATAACACTGCATATAGTCATCATAGCTCCACCATGCTACTGATATAGGATTAGGGGTCATACCCCCAAGTTCAGTTCTCTGAAATGACATCATTGGTGTCCCTCACAACCTTCAGAGCCACACACGGCCTCTGAATTTGATTTGGATTCCTATCAGTTTGAATCCACCTTGTTCACTTCCCCATATAGCCCCATGGCTGGTGCACATACTGACCCTTTTCAAGGGGGGATTTTTAGCAGTGGGATCATGTCCATTTCTCCCATCATCATAGGTATCCCTTACATTAGGCCTATAGGAACTGGTCCTAGTGGGCCCATTGTCATTGCACACGTTGTTGTTGGTTCACTACCCACTAGTGGTGGTTCCATTACAACCATCATTGTCACTACTATTATGCCTTATATACTTGGGGGAAGTGGCCCTTCCATGTTAGTTCTGACTATTCCTTATATACCAGTGATGTTTCCTATGGTCAGAAGTCAAACTCATCCACCCCAATTACTGACACCATTGTTGGTCCTTCCCGAGCCACCCTCGACTCTAGCTTACCTTTTATGGCTAGTCTCAACCTACCAGATTTGGCACGATTAACCAATGATCCCATTTATCACTATCCACAATGGCCTCCTATGCCTACCAAGCTTCCCTTATACATCCCTAAGTTTTAGGGAAAGCTAGGATAGGACCCTCCAAATCACATCATGTCATATCACCTATGGTGTTCATCTGACAACATTTTGGATGAATCTGTTCAATTGAGGCTGTTCTAGTGCACACTTACCTGTGTTGTGGAAAATTCATACATATAATTGCCTCATGCTACTTACCCTGAATTCTCCTCACTTTCTTTGATGTTCCTTCAGTACTTCTAGTTACCTGTCCGTTATGATGAGGGAGTAGAGATCCTGCTATCCTCTCAACAGACCATAGCTACCCATATCACTAATCATATCTATGAATGGTTTCATCATTGTAGCTTGTGTAAGATCCAATTAGATGATAGAATATTCCTTTAGTGGTTCCTAAAAACCTTACTCCCCCCCATATCCAAGGACGTCACATCTAAGTGATCACAAACTGTCGAGGAATCCATCCTTAAGGCTCAACAGCTCAATCTGATCTCTTCCCAGTTCGGTTACTTATATACTGTTATACCCAATGCTCCATGGTATGGCACCTATCATCATGATACGTTGGGGGAATATCATGCTGCTGATGGAGTTATAGGCTCCATTACCCAACACCCCTAGTTTTATCTGACCTCTCCTATGATGTTGCCCCATCCGGGTAAAACCCATAGTGTTTCCCAACTAGGTTATGTACCTGATTAATCATGTGTGATGGATCAATCTGGAACTACACCATCCTAAGTGTCCCTAGGGTATGCCCCTGATTACTCACATGACTTAGTCCGGAGTCACCCCATCCTACATGCCTCTTGGACTAATGCCTCATGTCAATGGACTGACTTAGTTGGAAAACCCATGTTCTGGCCAAATGACCAGGTTTGTAGCCTCTCCATCTCACCCGGTCTATTATGCACCACCTATGCAACCCACTAAAGCTCCCACCCCAACTCCTCCCATTTATATGGGAAAGGTTTATGCTCAGCAAAAACTCACTAACCAACCTGCCCCCAATAACCAACAAGGGAAGGGAAAGAACAAGAGAGGAAGGAATTGGGGAAATAACCATCCCCAAGGAGGTGGCTAGTAGGCCAACTCTCCAAACAACAATGGTGCCGAACCTCCTGCACAGAATCCCCAAAGTCATAATCGACCTGGAAAGAACCCACAATTACGGACCAATAATCTGTGTGCTATATGTAACACCTACAACCATTACACTCATCAGTGTCCTCACATGGCTCGTGTGCAACTACTTCTCCAAAATGACAGTCAACGTGATCCAAATGCGGTTGCTCCAGCTCAACCCAACTGTTGGCAGGGGTTTTGGTAAGTGAGTTACGCAGCATCGTGGCAACTGCACAAGCTCATGCGGCACCACACAAGGCCAGATCAGCATGATGGGTTGAAGAATAACCATTTTGAATATTTTATATATTATTTGACCAAGTATTGTCACAATAGGTCATTAGCAGTTATAAGTTAGTTAGAAGTAGACATTCAATGTAAAGGAGAAATCCTATATATAGAACTACTTTTTAAATTGAATAGGGAGATCGACAACCTAGAGATCATTAATACATGAGTATCACATGAGATCTAGTGCAGTATGTCTATGGTTTTGGGTCTTTCCTATTGTATCTGTGATTTATCTGGGTTTTTCCTAATGTATTCAGCCTCCTGTTGTGGGGAAGAATTGTATGTTTTGGATCCTTTGCGTAGAGTTAATATGATATGACAGTTGTTGCATAAATCTTATCTTTTATGCCTATTGAGATCTAATCTATTATGATGTTGCAATATTTTTTGTTATGATGTCGCTGTGGTCTATTCCATTTCTACTATATTGATGTTGATGTGATCTGTTTTAAAGTCTGTTACATTTTGTTTCATTATGAGTTGAGATGTTTTATGAATAATGCTGCTACACTAGTGATACTGTGACAAATGTATGATGCAATCTGTAATTGTGGAAATGAATCAATAATGACTGCATAGTTCTGGATCCAATAGTTATGTTGTCTCCTCGTCGAATCCCATATCCTCCCTCCTCACTACCGAAAACTCGGTTCTGACAGCTCTCCTTTTAACATCTCGGGTGAGACTTCGTCCACTCTGTGGATGTTGCTGGGTAGGGTAAAACCTGTCTGGGCTAGTGCTTAGGGAGATTGGGCTGGTTGGCTGTCGATAGAGTGAGAACCCCTGTCAGCGAGGCTTTGTTGGTGGGTTTTCACCAACAAATTGTTCCATTGCTGAGACCAAGTTGCAATTAAAAGGCGGATATGTTTTGGCATCCGAATCGACCAGAGATCGAGGGGTGGTTTGATTTAAAGTTGCAAGAATTTGTTGAATCAGAAAATCAGATTCTGAAGCTGTCAATGAACCATTGGTTGGAGAGATATGTCCACGATGATACTCATGAATGGTTATTCTATGAGTTTCTTGTCCTCTTACATGAGTGGCTGGCGAAGTTCACTACTAAGAAAACAAACTTCCAAGGAGGAGAGCCAACATCTTGGACTTCGGAGCTGATCTAGGAATTACAAGAAATAGGAAATAAGGCATCACGGGCTATTGAGGTGTGGTTGGACAATATCTTGGAGGGATACATTAATGAGTTTGTTATTGATACCAATAAGTCATTCAGAGAAGCAGAAAGGCAGTTCTTCAGTAGACCACAAGGTAGATTCTTGTTGTCTCTGTAGCTATCAATTAAACAGATGGTCTGTGAAAAAGGTATTCTGAAGGTGGACTAGGAGTAGTGGAACTCTGGTGTGTAGAGGACGTTGACACCACAATGGAAGGGGGGAGACACATGTAAAGGTAAGGCATACATGGGCATGAGTTTTGGTGAGAATGTAAAGGTCACCAAGGAAACAAATGGTTGTACAAGGGGAGGAGCAAGGTTTTGAGAGAAGAGGCAAAGGACGGGAGAAGGTCTTTCTGTGATCAAAGTACGATGCCATGAGGACCAACCACATGGGACAAAGAGACATTTTAGTGACAACAAGGATGACTAGATCTAGGTTATGCCCAGAAGGACGACAGGATCGAACCCTAGCAGTAATGTGTCCACACCTCCATGCACTACTACACCACAAGGAAGAAACGCGCATTCTGCGTCAACTTGCCCGACGTGTCAGCAACAGTCTAGCAGTAGAATACCAGCAGGAGGAAGAAGGCCCAGAATGGCAGGAGACAAGATGAAGCTACCAATGTTTCATGGAAATGGTACTGACGACCCAGAGCAATACTGGTTCCTGTGCGATGCAATCTGGACTGCTCGACAGACTGTAGATGATGATGTTAAGAAAATCCAGCTGGAAACCACCCTTAGGGGTCATGCACTAGAATGGTTCATGAGATTCACGCAGGTTCCTCAGGGAGGTATCATGAAAATGTTGGATGAGATTCGTATGGGGATGTTCGATGAATTCAAGAAGCCAAAATCTGAGGCTCAGTACATTATCGAGTAGAAATAAATTAAGTAGTTCCCCAATGAGACATTTTGGTATTTTGATCAATGGTTTAAGATGTTGATGGCTTGAGTCAGCTTCCAAATGAGTGATGTCTAGCATAAGGAGTCATTCATTGCCATGCTTGTCCCATATATCATACAACCACTAATGCAGCAAAATATTGTGACACAAAGTGAGGCTCTGGAAACCGTGATGAAATTGGAGGCATCACAGGCAGGGGAAACTGCGGTCGGGATGAACCATTCAAGCATGTTTGTCTAATATGATGCTCCAAATGCAAGATATCAAGAAGGCCGAGGAACATCATGACATCCTTTGGTGCACTCGGTGTCATGAAGGAAGACATACCAAAGATACATGTCCAGCATTTCGAAACTATTTGCTTTCAAGAGCTTTGAATCCGTTGAGTTGCGCTGGTATACCATGGTGCCACATATGTCAGGTCTATGGGCATCGACTTAAGAATGTGAATATATGCAAAAGATGGTTACCAAGACAGAGAATCTATACTGTACATTATGTCAGTCAGTATGACATGATGATAAAAATTGTGGAGCTTATGATTTACTCGAGGAAAGGACGTATGATTCATACTTTGTGAAAGGTGAGGACCCCTGGGAAATGAAAGCATAGCTGTAGATGGTAAACAAGTAGTGTAGGTGCAGTATACACTGCCACCCCAAATGCATTTTGTCCCACCACAACCGTAGCAACAGTTTATCCCCTCGCAACCGCAACCATAGTTTGTAGCACAACCACAGTATAATCAGGTATCGTTCATTCAACCTCAGCAGCAATATGTTCAAGTTGCTCACTATGTAGAGCAGTAGCCAAACCTACCACAGTAGTAGATGTCCCAGCATAGTTTTAGCAAGGAGGAGTCCGAGGAGGATTCTGTGGAGGATTCAGAGGACGAGGAGGAGGATGAGGTCTCAAATAAATCCAGTGTTATACCTATGGATTTTTTGGGCACTATCAGAGGGAATTCCCTCATGCGTAGTGTACATACTATGCAACCAATGAACATAATGTTAAAAACTACCCTTGGTTGATTGTAAAATGGTAGGATGGAAACATTTCATAGTTGCAGAACGTGTAGAATCATAATCAGCCTATGTTCCAAGTACAGAACCAACCAACAATGTAGAATCAGATCCCACCACAGGCTCAGACTCAGAACCCACCCCATACTTAGAATCAGCTAATGAATCATTCGTTGAATCAAAACCCACCATTGAACCTAAATCAAGGATCGACAGTTGCAATGATTCACACCAAACCACAAATGAAGGTTGTTGACGTTGGGATTGTCACTCGCGCTGGTGCGACAACCGGAGATGATGGACTGCGTCAGCAAGTGTGTCGTTCTAGAAATAAAAAAGTATAATTTGATATTACAATGAAGAAGCACACCTTCTTTGGGGCAAAGCATGCAATCAGAAGAAATTTGGGTAGGATACCAATTATTGACACACCATTTTCTTTTGATCCATCTATAGAGGCAGGACCATCGCGGAAGCATGGTACCTTGCAAAAATTCTTTGAAAGTTGTTTATCGCTGGTAAGGGACCCTAATTCCCTTTTCAAGCTTGAGAGATTATTGTACCACCTGGATAAGGCAGTGTAGGATTCTGTAGTGAACTCCTTGCAAAAGAAGAACACAGGTAAGGAGATGAGGATGAATATCCAGATTGGAGATTATGAGGTTGACTCGGCTATTCTAGATCTTAGATCAAATGTAAACATTTTGACCAAGAAGACTTGGAAATTGATGGGAAATCCCACATTGGGATGGTTGTCAGTGCAGTTGTGACTAGCCAATCAGGAAAAGGTTTATCCCCATTGGTCGCGTCTCAAATTTGGTTGTCGACATTGAAGGTATGAAAACGCATGTTGACTTTGATGTGATAGAAGTAGTCAAGATGGTGGTTCCTATCCCACACTACTAGGGATTAGATGGGCTAATGATAGCATGGTGGTTATCAACTTCAAAAAAAAAGTTATGACATTTGAAAACCAGGATGTCAGGGTCATTTCTCCTATGGACCCTCAGGAGGGACATCGGTATATTGAACTTGTGAAGGATGAATTCGGTAGAAGCTAGGATCACACTTATAACATCTCTAAAGACTATATCCATCCTACTATCGATGGTGAACTTGGATGGCACAGTGCAAGTTCTTCTTCCTATGACTTTGGTGATGCTCTGGAACATTGGTAGAATAGGTTGCATGAAGTATCATTCAGGAAATGCAGGTTGATTACACAGTCTCTCCAACGTGTTGCAACTGAGATTATTGAGTTGCCAATTTATGAAGGGCTGCCAGCATTACCTGAGTTTCTTATAGAATTTGAAGATAAAGTGTTTGAACCACAAAGGATATTGGCCCTACACATTGCACTGAAGGATACTCCAGCTCGATGGTGGGTGACACACAAGTAGATGATCCATTGCTGGGGACAGTGCCAAAGATTGATGATGGTGTGTTTCAGTGATTCAAAGATCTATCATGCTAGGAGATATGATGGGTGGAATGATCCCTCCAATCATTTGATCGAGTGTTAGGCCTTATGGGCATCATGACCCAGAGATGAATGGGTCCATGCTTTTGTTCACACTTTCGAAGAGATTTCAAAATCCTAGTATGTAGCAGCAGAGTTGTGCAAAACTATCACCATATGGGAGGAGTTGTCTGTTTTCTTTGTGAAGAAGTTTAGTTTCCAGGATGCCAACGCAGAGGTATGTAATGATTTACAAATCATCTATGACATAGTACTGAAAGACATCCCTGTCACATACCCAGTTGATCCACATACGCACTGCTTGATACAATTCATGATGACATGCTACAACCTATCTGGGGAACCTAAAGATGATGATAAGTTGTGGAATGTTAATATTCTAGAATCAAAAGGAAGCCGCAATGTTGCTACACCCAACATATCAACGGATTCAATGAGTCAGGTGTTGAAGATCTGGAAAGTCAACATTGGGTTGAAAGAAAACCCAAAATTTGCCAATATTTGGGACTACTAGGACGAGGAGACCATGGCCAAAATCACATACCTGCTGCATGAATTCCAGGACCTTTTTCGACACAGTTTTCAGAGATGAAGGGGATTTTAGGAGACCTAGGGGAGATGAGTATCCTGTTGAAACCAGATGCAAAACTTGTGCAAAAGAGGCCATATCGACTGAACTCATTATACAAGGACCGTGTGAAGGCTGAGATAGACCGGATGCTGGATGCTAGGATTATTGATCCCGTAGAAGCATCAAAGTGGATAAGACCTATGGTGGTCCAAGATAAGAAGAACGATGAAATACGCATTTGCGTTGACCTAAGGAAGTTGAATGACGCATGTATGCATGATCCATTCTCGACCTTGTTTACAGATGAAGTTATTGAAGGAATAGGTGGCCAGGAGATGTATTCCTTCATAGATGTCTTTTCGGGATACCACCAGATCCGGATTGCAAAGGAGGATTGCCATAAGGCCACTTTTGTCACTGAATGGGGCTGTTTTCAATATACAGTCATGCCTTTTGGGCTGAAGAATACACTAGTAGTATTTTCTTAGGTAGTTGTCGTTGTGTTTAAATACTTTATTTAAAAGTTCTTGTAGGTGTATATGGATGATTGGACTATCTATGGACTAATTAGGGACCATCTTGACAACTTGCGACTAATGCCAGAAAGGTGTCGATAGCATCATATTGCATTAAACTCTAAAAAGTGTATTTTTTGTGCACCATTTGGAATGCTACTTGGGCACATAGTATGCAAGGAAGGTCTGTTGGTTGATCTGGAAAATATCGCACTCATCCTTAGTTTTCCGCCACCGATGAATGTGAAGATGCTTTGGGCGACACTAGGGAACATAGGGTACTATCACAAGTTTATCAAAGGATACACTATGATTACTTTCCCTATGGAGAAGCTGCTAAAGAAATATGTTGCATTTGAATGGAACGAGGAATGCCAAGGAAGTTTTGATACCTTGAAGGCCAAAATGGCTTCTGCACCCATACTGGTTTTTCCTAATTAGACCAAGGAGTTCCATGTGCATGTCGAAGCCTCTTCTATTGTGCTAGGGGTTGTTCATGCACAACCAGGTGAGGGCGACCTAGATCACAAAATCGCATATGCCAGTAGAAAGTTGTCATTTATTGAACAAAATTACTAACGACTGAAAGAGAAGGATTGGAGATGGTTTATGCCTTGCAAAAGATCAGGCACTATTTGTTGGGTGGACATTTCAAGATGTTCAACGATCATTCTACTTTGCAATACCTAGTCAATAAGCCTATGTTGGGGGGGAAGATCTATCGATGGCTATTACTTTTCCAGGAATTTGACTTTGAAATAATTGTGAAGCTAGGGAAGTTGAACGTTGGTGCAGATAATCTGTCTTGCATTGAGAACGATGAAGAACTGAAC
Organism: Pseudotsuga menziesii; assembly: GCA_001517045.1. Lineage (NCBI taxonomy): Eukaryota > Viridiplantae > Streptophyta > Pinopsida > Pinales > Pinaceae > Pseudotsuga > Pseudotsuga menziesii. The sequence continues at coordinate 222,207 of LPNX010496139.1, read as the reverse complement.
AATATTGATGATAGATTGCTAGATGCACAATTGTTCCATGTTGACATCGCAGATGATCACTATGCCCCAATTGTCCAGTTCTTGGCCACTGGTGTCACCCCGGAGGACATGTCAACTAGCCAAAAGAAGTAGTTGGAAGTAAAGGCTTCTGATTTCCAGCTCATTATTGGGCAGTCATATAAGCTTGGACTAGATGAAATCTTGCGATGATGTATTTTACTGCATGAGCAGGGTCCCATTCTAGAAGAAGCATATGCAAGAATTGCGGGAGGTCAGTATGGAGGACGAGCTACCGCGCAGAAGGTGTTGCACGCTGGGCTATGGTGGCCTACATTGCATAATGATGTCATAGAATATGTGAGGAGCCATGATGTCTACCAGCATATCGATAAACCATCGCGGTGGGATGAGATGCCACTGGTGCCGCAGGTAACTCTCCAACCTTTTCATAAGTGGGCTGTGTATTTTGTGGGTCCTATCAATGCACCAGGTAAGAGGATCGATACGTGATACATCATTACTACAACCGACTATCTGACTAGGTGGGCAGAAGCTACACCAGTTGTAGATTGTACCGCTGCGATAGTAGTGTGGTTCATCTTTGAAAAAATAGTGGCATGGTTTGGGTGTCCCTAAATTTTGATGAGTGACCAGGGAAATCACTTCGTCAATTGGACTATGAAAGTGCTAATTGAGGAGTTACAGGTGGAACACAAGAGGAGTACAACATACCATCTACAGGTGAATGGGATGGTCAAAGTGTTCAACATATTCTAGAAACAACATTGACAAAGGTATGTAATCCTAACCGTGATGACTAGGACCTAAAAATTCTAGTGGTGCTATGGGCCTATCGCATTACGTGCAAACAGCTGATAGGAGAGACACCATTCAAGATGCTTTATGGGCAAGACGCAGTCATTTCCATGGAATATATTATTCCTAGTTGTGCATTACCACAGAAACGGGCATGGATGATGCATAAGCATTGGAAGAGCACATTGCATAGTTGATCCAGCTTGAAGAAGACTGCTTTATTGCTTGCTTCCACCAGCAGGTTGCGAAGGATCAACAAAAAGTGTGGCATGACCACCACATTAAGAAAAAACAATTTGCGGAAGGAGATTTGGTGCTGTTAGATGATAGTAAGTTTGTAAAGCATCCAAGTAAGCTACAAATGCACCGGTTAGGTCCATATCTTGTTCATTCCATTACTTATGGAGGTGAAGTTCAGTTGCAGCAATTCAATGGCACGGTATTGCCGATGCTTGTCAATGGGAGTCAATTAAAGTCCTATAGGTTGGGGCCAGATCTGCACACTGTGTAAGGAACTGTAAAAAAAAACAAGGATTTTGTTACAAAGTAGCAAGGAAAGCCACGGGAAGAGGTTATGCAAGGTTCGAGTTTGTAGCGATGACAAGGAGACCACTTACGACAGCTGCAGAGCCCTGGGTTGGTTAAATCAAGTAATAAATGTAGGTAGTTAAAATAGTTAGCTGGTGGCACTTGTTGAAGTGACGTGCATTAATGGCTGATCAGACCATTAGATGTGTAAAATTGCCTGTGGATTTGGTGTCATTACTACTGGATTTAGTCATAATGGTGATCGTATATTTGGCAATGATGAGTTTGAATTGGAAATGGCTATAAAAAGGACATGGGATGCAGAAGGATGGCATTGTTCAGTTGATCAAGCAGATTTTTGAGCAACGTGAGAGTTATAGAGTTGTGTTCAGAGATTTCGAGTGAGTTGCAGAGTAGAAGGTTGGAGTCATTGGGTGCATTGTAAGGTTTGAGGTGTGAGGCATGCTGAGTGACCTTGATGCCATTGAGATTTCTAGTGAACAAAATTCCCCTATTTGGCCCACGGCTATCAAAGAATAAGTCATGAGCATTCTAGTTGGCTCATCATCCATCCCCAAGAGAAAGCAGCGGGCTTAGAAGCCCAATACCATGCCACCGTAGAAGAGGCAGACCCACGCTTTAGCAAGAGTGCAAGGAGAAGAAACTGCATAGACCAGGCCGTCAAGCTCGAGAGCTATGGAGTCTATGGCACCCAAGGGCATCTCTGTTCATGATATTTTGGGGTATGTCGCTCCTACGCATCCAGGAGCAAAGCCAAGGCGGTCGATGAAAAGTCAGAAATATCCATCGAAACTACCGCTATTGCTGAAAGGGATGACGTGCTTAGTCGACATCATCCCTACCTTAATCAAGTTAAAATTCGAATACCATGAGTTGCTCTTACTCAAAGATGTTTGGGATGAGCCTTACGAATCAGTCCCGATGGTGCATAGAGCCCCAATTCAGTGGATTCCTCAACCTTGGGTGAGTGGGTTAGACAAATCTGGATTGTTTGGGCTCATCAATATGCCTCATTTTGGGTGACTAAATGAAGACCATGCATGTGTTAAACAAATTTTGGCCTGTTTTCACGGGGGGCACTTTGGTTGAATATGCCCATCCCTATTACAATAGACTTAATCATGAACATTACGAGCTTGCTGAAGTCCGGGGAAGATTTGGCACAGTATATCTGTAGGAGGGATACCGACAAGAAACTTACTAAGAAATTGAAGGAGTGCTTTGGCCTACAGTAGGATTCCTGCGCCTACCATATTGATAGCATCAACTCACAAGTGGTGTGTATTGGTGCATGGATTCTGGCAAGTAAGGTTGTTTGAGGAAATTGACCGGTCCAATGTAACTTGAGTGTCATCGCATGCGCCCAGAAGTGTGATGAAGGCATATAGATGAATTGGTATTTGTTCCTGCTTAATCAGTTGCTTGAAGATGCTCTTGCCACTGAGTTTGGGAATCCATTTTCATATAGTTGGCTCTTGATTCTTACTGCGCTAATCACCTGGATGGAACCTGAAGACTACCAACCAATGGCAGTTGATGTAGTGAAGGTGTGTCGAGGTGCATGATATCAGAACTTATGGTGGGTTAAAGAGCCTAGTCGATAGGTGGACTGTGCCATTCACTTTTGGGTCTATTAGGAGGCACTGCAAGCTACCGCCGTTGCCATTCCCTTAGTATCTCCTTATGTAGCGGTTAATTTAGTTTGCCATCAGGCCCCATTCTATTTTACATTCAAGCACGGTGGGACCCCAATCGGTAGTGGCTATGTTTGGCTTACAAATTCACGATAGAAGAATTGGATGCTATTGTTCAAGATTGGCCAGTGAAATCGCACAACTCGGTGAGTCAGGAGGAACTGTCTAAGGAGTCACCACTCGATGCCCTAGAAGAGCCTACCCAGAAGGAGCTGAGTATTCACAACTCTAAAAATGAGTCATCAATGGAACCTGAGGCTAAAGCACAATGCATGAAAGAGGAGAATCACACCAAATGGCACCAAGAATATGATGTGGGTAGTGGTATCAAGTAAGGGATGGAGGACCAACTGCAACGGCTCATAAAAGTAGTGACCGACTCCTCTGAGGTTGCAACAAAGGCGATCCATGAATCCAATCATGAAGAATTTGGCATGGTAAGAGATAGGTTATATTACATTTTTATATTGTGTCCAGACAGAGCTCTGTGAGACCTATGATGCAGGACGTCCCATCGATCAACACTGAGCTTTGGGCTAGGCCAATTGCGATCGACGCGGGAAATGAGAAAGTACACCAGTTGCTACAATAGATTCAGAGCATGGATTTGGATCTGAACAAGTTATTTTCTACATCATTGGTGGAGTTGTAGCACATTTCCACCCTGGAATTGGTAAACCGATAGAAAGAGTTGACTGAGAGATATGTCCAGTCACAGAGCGCAGCTGAGAAGTTGTAGAAAGAGGGAGAGGAGCTGCATCAGGTCCAGGTGTAGCTGGAGGAAGAAAAAATGCAAGAAATAGATGCATTAAAGGTCATGTGGGCTGAGCTGTAGCAAAATGCTTCTGAGGATATTACTAATTTGAAGAAGGTGCAAGACCTCCTTACTGTTGAACAAGACCAGATGTATGTGAGATGCGGCGCGATTGAGAAAGCTGTCACTGAGGCTTGTTAGCATATCTTTGAGAGCATGATAGAGCTCACCCTTGTTGATAAGGCCAAGTGATTGGGGAAAACTATTGTCCAGCTCCAGGATACCAATCGGATGCTCAATTCCCTGGTACAACCTATGACGCTGCTGGAGTAGGTTGCTGAAAGGAAGGCCTCCATTGAAGAAATCATGACTCAATTTGAAACCATGGAGCAAGATGCCAAGACAATTATGGAGGAGACAACACAGTTTTTGAAGAGCATTGTCTGAGATGAGGAGCTTGGTCAGTTGACAGCGCAAGTGCAAGAAGCTGAAGGCCAGTTGATGATGCTAAAGACATCACTGTGGGAACTGCTGCTGATGGTGCAAATCACAAGGGCCAAGGAATTAAAGGATCTTCAGCAGCGAGCTTCCCATTCCCAAGAACGCTAACAAAAGCACCACGTTCAACTAGATGAATTTCAAGAAATTAGTGGACATTTGGCTGTTAAAGTAGTCGCCACACTGGAGACAGTGCAGGAGAATCGACAGATGGTCGATGGAAAGGTTAGAGAAGAGAAACTGGTGCAGAAGGATTTGAATAATTGTTAGAGTGTTGCCACCAAAGTCTAGCTTCAGGTTCGTGAGATAGTGCAACAGTTTGACTATTTCAAGGCACACATGTTGGCATATACCCTGTCAACCTAACGTGGCTCGGGGAAGAGCCACAAGACTATGTTGGGGGCCTGTTGGTAGGGGTTTTGGTAAGTGAGTTGCGTAGCATTATGCAAGCTATGGAAGCTCACGAGGAACCGCGCAAGGCCAGATCAGTGTGATGGGTGGAAGAATAACCGTTTTGAATATTATATATATTATTTGACCAAGTTTTGTCACAATAGGTCATTAGCGGTTATAAGTTAGTTAAAAGTGTACCTTCAATGTAAAGGTGCAAGCCTATATATAGAACTAGTTTTGCAATTGAATAGGGAGATCGACAACCTGGAGATCATTAAGACATGAGTATCACATGAGATCTAGTGCAGTTTGTTTATGGTTTTGGGTCTTTCATGTTGTACCTACGATCTATCTGAGTTTTTCCTGATGTATTCAGCCTCCTGTTGTGGGGAAGAATTGTATGCTTTGGATCCTTTACACAGAGTTAATATGATATGGCAGTTGTTGCACAAATCTTATCTTTTATGCATGTTGCGATCTAATGTGTTATGATGTTGTGATCTATTTTCTTATGATTTCGCTATGGTCTATTCCATTTTTGGTATATTGATGTTGATGCAATCTATTTTAAAGTCTGTTACGTTCCATTGCATTATGAGTTGAGATGTTTTATGAACAATGTTGTTGCACTATCGATACTGTGACAAATGTATGATGCAATCTGTAGTTGTGGAAATGAATCAATAATGACTACATAGTTCTGGATCCAATAGTTATGTTATCTCCCCGTCAGATCCCATATCCTCCCTCCTCACTGCCGAAAACTCAGTTCTAACAGCTCTCCCTTGAAAATCTCAGGTGAGACTTCATTCGCTTTGTGGATGTTGCTAGGTAGGGTCAAACCTATCTGGGCCAGTGCTCAGGGAGATCGTGCTAGTTGGGCATTGACAAAGTGAGAACCCCTATCGACAAAGCTTTGTTGGTGGTTTTTTTCCAACACCAACCCAGCACCACCAGGTCCCCCACCTATCATGCTCCAAAACCCCCTACCACACTAAGGAATGGTTGTAACCCAACCCTTGGCCTCACCTTCTCCTGCAACTACTATTGCGGCCCCACCTATTGAGGCTCGTGTCCATCACCTCATGACGTTGTTGTCTGAAGTCAACCTCCAAAATCAATGCAACCAGTATGTCTCCAGCACATATCCCAATGACCCATCAATGACGTCTACCTCTACCACTTCTGACATGTCACTGCACTTACCGAGACCCCCCACAGATGGGGTGGCCAGAGTCGCACAGTTCCCTATGCGTCGTGTCACAAATAATGCTACTTCTAGAGCTTCCCTCAACTACAATATAGTTGATGACTTATCCCAATCTCCTACATCCATGTACACATTGGAAGTTCTTAAAACTTTTCCATCACAGCCTAAAGCGTTGTTGTCTGTGCTAGGTGTCGTTGATCCCTCTGATTCCAGGTTGATCACCTTTGACCTGGATCAAGGAGAACCCAGAATGTCATCTACCTTTGCATTCCAAGTTCCTGTCACAGTTTGGAATTTGGTTGTACATTGATGCATTATTGATGAAGGGGCATCCACCTACTTTATGTCAACCTTAGTTTGGTAGAAACTTGGGTCCCCTACCCTTCAACCTTCCACCACTGCTTTTCGTGCCTACGATGGCCACTCTAATTATCCCCAAGTGATTCTCATGAACGTTCCTATTGAGTTAGCTAATAAAATGGTGTTTATTGACATTGAGTTTGTCAATTCCCAACTTGATTACAACCTCCTCCTAGGACATAGCTACATATATGACATACGAGCCATGGCCTCTACCGTATTTCGACTCTTCATGTTCCCTCATGATCGGAAGATCATGACTGTTGACTAGTTGACATACTATGATCCTAAGGGGCCTGCTACATAGGAACACATCCTTCCCACTATTGACACCACCATCAACAATGTGCCTATTCCATATTTATCTATTTTTGGATCGGGCTTGCTCACCAACACTCCTATAACAAACACCTTTTTGTCCTTACCACCTCCACCTTCTTCGACTGATATATCATATTTTTTCACCATCACATTTGGTACCATTCCTACCACATTGCAACCTCAGCTGCAACCCCAACCACAGTCATCATGCAATTATTGGGGTTCCTTCCCGGTCCACACAATTCCCTTGCTTTTTTCACCATTTGGCATCATGAGCAAGGATATCATTGCTACTCTCAACTTAGCTAATTTCACACTGGGAATTCCTTTATGGTACCTTAGTCAACCCACCCCACCCCTGACTCCCCAAGACGTGTTGACACCTATCCAACCCATTGAGACAATGATGCAACCAACTTTTGGTCCATAGAAGACTACTCCTATCTCCACGCCTGCCCCTCCACCTCCAAATAAGGCTGAGGGAAAGGTCACCAAAGCAATGACTAAACCACGTCTGGCTCCTATTTGTGCTTTGTGTGATGTATAAGGCCATGTGACACAAAACTATCCTAAGTTTCCTCTCCTTCGCACCCACATGGACACTATATATGACGTCGATGGCACTCCAATGGTCACCATCCTGGATCCATCAATGGTCAAGAAAAAGTCATTTCAAACCAACCATCCTTGTGTAGTTTGTGGATTTTATAGTCATTACTCTCACAATTTCCCAGAATTTCCTAAGTATTGGTCATCCCTTTGCGGCCTTCGAAAAAACTCCTATGAATTCAACATTACCGTCCTTGAGGAGATCTACCCTCTATTTTCTTGCTCAGACACAGCCAACACCATTTATATGATCTCGACTTCCAGCATTCCTTTCCTGTCCTCACTAGTGGAAGACCCACTTGATCTATCCCGGCACCATTTTCGTGATGATGGAGAGATCCTTGAAACCTCCATTGGTTTTACCCCTTTCACTTGGTCCATGGTGTGGAATTAGTGCTTCTTGTAGAATTACATATTTCATCACTCTGACTTGTCATTGAACTCCTCCCTAGCACTTCTAATAATATAGGTAAAGGAAAGTTTGATTCCATGTGGTATGTCCCATATGTCATCCATCTATGCCTCAGCAAGGGGGCATACATCCTTGCTGACTTTGACGGCCACCTCTTGAATAATCCCTGCAATGGGATCCATCTCAAGAGGTTCTATGCCTAAATTCACCCACCATGAGTATAATTGTGTCATAGTTTTTCTTTTTTGTTTTACATCATTTTACCACAATTTCATGACCCCCTCCAATAGTTGCTCCACGTCTAGTCATAGTGTGTCCATTGTAGAACTATCTTGCATCATTTGCATGTGAGCGGGTGGATCTAACACATCCACTCTTCCCCTGCACCGTTGGTACCCCACTGGAGGGTGCGGTCCCACGTCTGCACATGCACATAATATGTCACATGTATGATCTAACTACCACCATGCTATCATACCTTTAGGTCTTTAGACCTGTACTAGAGGTCAAGGAATCTCCAGGATCTCCCCAGTAGTCCATGCTCATGTATGGATCATCCTCTATGAGGATAGGAAGATGCCACCACTGTGCAAAAATCTCCCAGGTGAAGAGATGACCTACACTAGATTGACTCCCTCCCTACTTTCTTCAATTCATTTTTTGGAGTCACTTTGATTTGTGTGCCACCACATGAATCACACCTTGTACATTGCGATACCTCCATACCCATAGGCATCCATCTGGTTTATATTTTCTTCCATGCCCCAGAGATTCATTCGAGTCTATTTGAGACGTCATTCACACCAACGGGTTCGGTTTTCTGCCCTCTATCTTTTGATGAGGCCCTTGCCTCATGCTCTCACTATGATTTTCCAGGCCATTTCCCAAAAGTCACCTCAATTTGAGTGCCATCACGTGAATCACCCATTGTATTTATTGGCATGTTCACGAGCCATCTGCTCCATCCATATTACACAGTTGGCCATATTGACTGCCATTCATCATCCCACAAGGGGGCCCCATCCTTTTCTTGCATTTATTCTTCTCAGCCATGTTCACAACATAACCTCTTTCCATATATCGAACACCTCCCCTTTCTTGATTGACCATTATGGATTTTCTATTAAGCTCTTTTTTGACTCCTAAAAGAATGAAAATATTGTCGAGCATGCTTGCTTTCTTTTATGCTCATTAAAGTATTTGGAAGGGTTTCTATGTGGCCTCATTTATTTCTTTTTTTAGACCGCACAGAATATTATAAGAAAAGGATCACCCTAGCACCTTCCAGCTAGGAACATTTCCCTTTGTACACTTTTATGCTTTCTCGGAGATTGGGACCGTACTTTATGAAAAAGCTCATTATAGGTTGACTTTAAGCTCTTTTCCAGCCTTCTCATCAAGAAATTATTTCCAAGCAAACTTGGTTTCATTCATGCTCATAAAAGTATTTGAACGATCGTCTAGTCATTATAGGCTTAACCTTTTCCAACCTAATTGGAATACCAACCGAAAAGAAGTATCCCATTACAGGAAATTTCAATTTAAAATTGGCCTTCCTAAAATAATACAAATTCCATGTCATCATGTATTAGCCAATCAAAATGCTTTAAAATCCAAAAAGGGAGCACCTATTAAAAAAAAATTTAATATAAATTTGGGGATAGGTATCATAAAAAAACTACTTTTTTGTTCATATTTTCAACATATCTCCCTGTGTTTTTACTCAAATTTCGACCGAGAGAGCTTGTTGGATCCAGAATTAAATTTCTCATCTAATGAGTACCCACTCGACATACTTTTTATGGGCCCCGCTACCCCAAAAACAAGAAATACCTAAAAAAAATGATGATGATGTCATCATCACATTTTTTTAGGTATTTCTTGTTTTTGGGCTAGCGGGGCCCGTCAAAAGTATGCCGAGTGGGTACTCGTCGGATGCGTAATTTAATTCCGCATCCAACAAGCTCTCCTGATCTAAATTTGAGTAAAAACATATGGATAGATGTGGAAAATACGAACAAAAAATTAGTTCTTTCTTTTCTTCCTCCAAAATTAATAGATATTATTTTATTAATTTTCCTTAGGAGGCCCATTTTGAGTTGAAATTTCCTCTAATGCTTCCCAAAAGGTTGGGAGAGATCTCCTTTGTATACTTGTATCCTCTTTTGGGCTTAGGAGACTATTAATGAAAAAGAGACCACACTGGAGTCTTCTTCCTCTTTTCAGACTCTCAAAAAATGAAAACACCATCGAGCATTTACTTTCTCGGGATCGCTAAAAATCAACGCGATCATGTCATATTGAGCTTACTTCTATCCCTTCTTTGTGCTCCTTAAACTATGAAGAAGGCCCAAATGGTGTTTTTAGGTTCCACCACATATGATATCACAATATTCCAGCTTCCCTCCATTGGGTCTCCTTTGTTCAGAGTATTATGCGATGACTCTTTCTTGGATCCCCTGGATACCACTAGTCCAGTTACTTCCCTTAGTATTTCTTATTTATGGTTATATTCCTGGTATTACAACTATGAGCCCTCTCCCTTGAGTCAGTTTCATTTTCTTCCAAGTCATCCCTACTTTGTTACTTTGAACAAAGGAAGTTTGAGTCCCCCGTACTCCTGTTGGAAGGGGTTTTGGTAAGTAAGTTGAGCAGCATCGCGGCAGCTGTGCAACCTCATGCGGTACCACACAAGGACATATTAGCACGATGGGTGGAAGAATAACCACTTTGAATATTCTATATGTTATTTGACCAGTTTTTGTTGTAATAGGTCATTATCGGTTATAAGTTAGTTAGAAGTGGACCCTCAATGTAATGGCGCAAGCCTATTTATAGGTCTAGTTTTGCAAGTAGATAGGGGAGGCAAATAGGAAGAAAAATAGGATCATGATTATCATAGGAGAATCGCATCAAAAGATAATTGGGGGATAAGGTCTATTGTAATCTAGTTTTGTGAAGAACTTCCTGTGTATTTGCGATTTATCTGTGTTTTCCTAATGTATGCAGCCTCTGATTTTGGAGAAGAATTGTGTAATGTGGGTCCTTTGCGCAATATTAATATGATATGAAAATTGTGGCACAAATCTTGTTTGTTATCACTGCTGTGATCTAATCTGTTATGATGTTGTGACCTATTTTGTTATGATGTTGATGTGATTTAGTCCCTTTCTATTATATCAATGCAATCTATTTTAAAGTCAACTACTATCTATTGCACTATGAGTTGATATGTTTTATGAACAATGTTGCGGTATTAGCAATATTGTGACAACGGTATGATGCTATAATGAATGCATAAGTTCTGAATACACTCTGTAAGTTAAGGAAATGGCTTAAAGTCAACTGCAAAGCTCCATATCTAGCAGTTATCATGTCTTCTCGTCGGATCCCCATATCCTCCGTCCCCACTGCCAAAAACTTGGTTCCGACAACTCCACCTTGAATATCTCGGGTGAGACCTCATCTGCTTCGCAGACGTTGCTGAGTAGGGTAAAACCTGTCTGGGCCAATTCTCAAGGAGATTGCGTTGGTTGGGCATCAACAGAGTGGGAACCCCTACCAACGAGGCTTTGTTGGTGGGTTTTGCCAACAAATGGTTTCGTTGTCGGGACTCAAGTTGCTATTAATAGGAGGATATGTTTTGGCATCTGACTCAATCAGAGATCAAAGCATGGTTTGATATAAAGTTGCGGGAGTTTGTTGAAGCTGAAAATAAGAATCCAAAGTTGTCGACAGGCCACTAGCTAGACAGGTATATCCACGAAGGTCCTCACGAATGGTTCTTTTGTGAATTTCTTGTCCTCTTGTAGGAATGGATGGCAAAGTTCACTAAGAAGAAGACAAACTTTCAAGGAGGAGAGCCGACATCTTGGACCCTAGAGTTGATCCAGGAGTTACAAGAAACCAATAATAAGGCATCGTGGGCAGTTGAAATGTGGTTGGATAGTATCTTAGAAGGATACATCATCGAGTTTACAGTCGATACCAATAAGTCCTCTGAGCGAAGCGGAAAGAGAGTTCTTTAGTGGACCTTGAGGAAGATTCTTGTTGTCATTGCAGCTATCTATTAAGCAATTGGTCTGTGAAAAAGGTATTTTAAAGATGGACCAAGAGTAGTGGAACTCTGGTGTACGGAGGATGTAGGCACCCCGATGGAAGGGGGGAGATGCATGAAAAGGTAAGGGGTATATGCGCATGATTTCTGGTGAGAATGTGAAGGTTGCCGAGGAAACAAGTGGTTGTGCAAGGGGAGAAGCAAGGTGTCGATATAAGAGACAGAGGATAGGTGAAGGTCCTGTTGCAATTGAAGTGCAATGCTGTGAAGAAAAACCACATGGGATGAAGCAACCTTTTTTTGACGACAAGGATGACCTAGCCCAGGTTATGCCCGGAAGGAAAATAGGATCAAAACCCAGCAGTCACGTGCCAATGCCTCCACTCACTAATCCACCGCAAGGAAAAATACACACTATGTGTCAACTTTCCTAATGTTTCAGCAACAGTCTAGTAATAGAGCACCGACAGGAGGAAGAAGGCCCAAAATGGCGTGTGACGAAATGAAGTTATCGATATTCAATGGGAATGGAACTAATGATCTAGAGTAGTACTGGTTCTTATGTGAGGCAATATGGACCGCTCGACAAACTGTCAATGATGATGTTAAGAAAATTCATCTAGCCACTAATTTGAGGGGACGTGCACTAGAATGGTTCATGATATTCATGCAGATCGCTCAGGGAGGTACCGCGAAGACATTGGATGAGATCCAAATTGGGTTATTTAAAGAATTTAAGAAGCCAAAATCTGAGGCTCAGTATATTACTGAATTGAAGGAGATCAAACAGTTCTCTAATGAGGTGATTTAGGACTTTGATCAGCGGTTTAAGACATTGATGGCTTGGGGCAGTTTTTAGATGAACAATGTTCAGCACAAGGAACGGTTCATCGCCGTGATTGTCCCACATATTAGACAGCCGCTAATGCAGCAAAAGATTGTGACATAGAGCGAGGATCTAGAGACCACGATGAAATTGGAGGCATCACCAATAGGAGAATCTATAGTCGAAATGAACCAGATTCAAGCACAGTTGGCCAATTTGATGCTCCAACTGCAAGATATTAAAAATTCCAAGGAAGATTGTGATGATCCTCGATGCACCCGTTGCCATGCAGATGGACATACCAAGGACACCTATTCGATGTTTTGGAATTATTTACTGTCAGGAGCCCCAAATTCATTGATTTGTGCTAGTGTACCATGGTGTTGCATATGTCAGGTCTATGGGCATCAACATGAGAACTGTGATTAGATGCAGAATATGGTTACCAAGGCAGAAAATTTGTACTGTACATTTTGTCGGTTAGTCGGACATGATGACAAAAACTATCAAGCTTATGATTTGCTCCAGGAAAGGGCATATGATTCATACTTTGTGAAAGGTGAGGACCCTCGGACAGCACAAGCACGGCCACAAGTAGTACAACCAGTAGCACAAGTGTCATATACACCACCACTTCCGTTGCAGTTTGTCCCCATGCAACTGCAGTAATAGTTTATATCGCATTCGCAGTTTGCACCTTCGCCGCAAATGGTGATACAACCATAGAATAACCAGGCACCGCAACTATAGTATAATCAGCCACAATATGTTTAAGCCGTGCACTATGTCCATCAACAACCAAACCCACCGTAGTAATATATGGCCCAACCATAGTTTAGCAAGGAGGAGTCCGAGGAGGATTTCATAGAGGGTTCAAAGGTCAAGGAAGAGGATGAGGTCATGAATCAATCCAGTGCTACACTTGTGGGGTATTTGGGCATTATCATAGGGAGTACCCTCATGTGCAGTGTACATACTGTGCATCCATCGACCATAATGTTGAAAGCTGCCCTTAGTTGATTGCAAAATGGCAAGCAGGAAATATTCCTCAGTTACAAAACATGCAGAATCAAATTCAGCCCGCATTCCAAGTACAGAACCCACCGATAATGTAGAACCAGGTCCCACCATAGCCTCAGAATCAGAACTCACCTTAGAATTAGAACCAACTGATGAATCAACCATTGAATCAAAACCCACCACTATACTTGAATCAAGGATCATGAGTTGCCACCATTCTGGTTGAGCCACAAATGAAGGATGTCAACGTTGGGATCGTCACTCACGATGGTGAGACAACTGGAGACAATGAATGACGGCTGCAAGTTCGGCTCGCTGGTAAGAAAAAGGTCGCATTAAATATTGTGATAGAGAAAGGAACCTTCTTTGGCACAAGGAATGCAATTGGGAGAAATTCGGGTAAGTTACCAATTGTTGGTATGCCATTTTATTTTGATCCATCTGTAGAGAAAAGACCACCACGGTAGCATGGTACCCTGTGAAAGTTCTTTGAGAGTTTTTTTATCACCGGTAAGTGACTCTGACACCCTTGTCGAGCATGAGACATTATTGCACCACCTGAATAAGACGGTGAAGGATTCTACTGTGAATTCTTTGCAAAAAAGGAAGACAGAAAAGGAGATGATGATGAATATCCAGATTGGAGATTATGAGGTTGACTCGGTCATTTTGGATCTTGGATCAGATGTAAACATTTTGACCAAGCAAACTTGGAAATTGATGGGAAAGCCAACATATGGATGGTCCTCGGTACAATTGCGACTAGAAAATCAGGTGAAGGTTCAGCCCATTGGTCATGTTTCAAACTTGGTTGTCGACATTGAAGGTATGAAAATGCATGGTGACTTTGATGTGATAGAAGTCGTAGAACACGGTGGTTCCTATCCCACACTACTAGGGATTGGATGGGCTAATGATAGCTTGGCAGTTATCAACTTCAAAAAATAAGTTATGACATTTGAAAACTAGGATGTCAGGGTCATTGCTCTTATGGACCCTCAGGAAGGATAGCGATATATTGAACCTGTAAAGGATAAATTCGGGAGAATTTGGGATCATGCTTATAACATCTCTGAAGACTATATTCATCCTACCCTCGATGGAAAACTTGGATGGCGCAACACAAGTTTTGCATCCTCTGGCTTTGAGGATGCTCTAGAAAATTGGCAGAATAGGTTGCATGAAGTATCATTAAGGAAATGTTGGTTGATTACACAGTCTCTCCGACATGTTACAACTAAGGCTGTCGATTTTCCAATTTATGAAGGACTGCTAGGAATATCAGAGTTCTTTCAAGAATTTGAAGAGAATTTTTGAATTGCAAAGGATACTAGCTCTTGATGTAGCACTAAAGGCTATTTTGGCTTGATGGTGGGCAACACACAAACAGATGATCCATGACTGGGAATAGTGCCGCAGATTGATGATGGTGTGCTTTGATGATTTAGAGGTCTATCATGCTGGGAGATATGATGGATGGAATGATCCCATCGGTCATTTAATCGAGTCTCAGAATTTATGGGCGTCATGACCCAGAGATGAATGGGTCCACGCTTTTGTTCACACTATGGAAGAAATGCCGAGATCGTGGTATGTGGTGACATATTTGTGCAGGACTATCACCACTTGGGAGGAGTTGTCTGTTTTTTTTGTGTAAACGTTTATTTTTTAGGACATCAACCTAGAGGTATGCAATTATTTACAAATCATCTGCAACTTCGCACTCAAGGTCACCCCTATCACCTATCCAGTTGATCCACATGCGCATTGTTCAATCCAATCCATGATGACCTGCTACAACTTGTCTAGGGAACCTGAAGATGATGATGAGTTGCATAATGTTAATATTCCAAAGTTCAAAGGAAGCCATGATGTTGCAACCCCGAACATACTGACAGACTCGATGAGTTAGCTGCTGAGAATCTAGAAAGTCAACATTGGGTCGACAGAGAACCCAACATTTGCCAATTTCAAAGACTACTGGGATGAGGAGACCATGGCCAAGATCATGGACCTGCTACATGAATTTTAGCACCTTTTTCTGACCCAGTTTTTAGAGATGAAGGGAATTTTAGGAGACCTGGGGGAGATGAAAATCATGTTGAAACCAAATTCCAAACCGGTGTGACAAAGGCCATATCAAATGAATCCACAATACAAGTACTGTGTTAAGGCCAAGATTGACCGGATGCTTGATGCTGGGATCATCGAGCCTGGAGAAGAATCTAAGTCGATAAGTCCTATGGTGGTCCAGGATAAAAAGACAAGAGAAATGTGCATTTGCATTGACCTAAGGAAGTTCAATGATGCATGTGTACATGATTCGTTCTCAACCCCTTTTACAGATGAAGTTCTTGAAGGCGTAGGCGGCTAGGAGATGTATTCTTTCACAGATGGATTCTTGGGATACCACCAGATCCGGATTGTGAAGGATGATTTCTATAAGACTATGTTTTTCACTGAGTGGGGTTGTTTTCAATATACAGTCATGCCGTTTGGGTTGAAGAATGCACCAGCTGTATTCTCTAGCGTAGGTGTCGCTGTATTTAAATATTTTATACAAAAGTTCCTACAGGTGTATATGGATGAATGGAGTATCTATGGACTAATTAGGGACCATCTGGAAAACCTGTGGCTAATGCTGGAAAGGTTTTGCTAGCATAAGATCGCCTTAAAATATAAAAAGTGTATTTTTTGTGCACCATTTGGCATGCTACTAGGGAACATAGTCTGCAAAGAAGGTCTATTGGTCGATCCAGCGAATATCATGCTAATCCTCAGTTTACCACCACCGACTAATGTCAAAATGATTTGAGCCACACTGGGGCATACCGAATACTATCGCAAGTTTATCAAAGGATACGCTGCGATTACTGCCCCCATGGAGAAACTACTAAAGAAGGATGCAGCCTATGAATGGACTCAGGAATGTCAAGGAAGTTTTGACACTTTGAAAGCAAATATGGCCTCTACACCCATACTAGTTTTTTCAGATTGGGATAAGGAGTTCCATGTGCACATCAACACTTCTTCTATCTCACTAGGGGTCATTCTTGTGCAACCACTTGGATCACTCAATCACATATGCTAGTAGAAAGCTATCTTTTGCTGAACAAAATTATACAATGATAGAAAGGGAAGGCTTGGAAATGGTTTACACACTGCAAAATTTTTGACACTACTTATTGGGTGGACATTTCAAGATGTTCACTAATCATTCTACTTTGCAATACCTGGTCAATAAGCCTGTGTTTGGGGAGGGAGATCTATAGATGGTTGTTACTCTTCCAGGAGTTTGATTTTGAAATAGTTATGAAGCTAGGGAAATTGAATGCTGGCCCAGATCATCTGTCTCGCGTCGAGAACGGAAAAGAACCGACCAATATTGACGACGAATTTCCAGATGCACAACTGTTCCATGTTGACATCCCAGATGATCACTATGCACCAATTATTCAGTTTTTGGCCACTGGTGTCACCTCAGAGGACATGTCGACTGGCCAAAAGAAGCAACTGGTAGTAAAAGCTTCTGATTTTTAATTAATTGCTGGACATTTATATAAGCTTGGACTGGATGAATTCTTGTGATGGTGTATTTTACTGCATGAGAAGGGTCCCATTCTTGAAGAAGCACATGCAGAAATTGCGGGAGGCCACTATGGAGGTCGGGCTACTCTGCGGAAGGTGTTGTGTACTGGACTATGGTGGCCTACGTTGCATAACAATGCCATAGACTATGCGAGGATCTGCAACGTCTGCCAGCGTGTCAGTAAACCATCGCGGCAGGATGAGATTCCATTGGTACCGTAGGTGACTCTACAACCATTTGATAAATACGGTGTGGATTTTGTGGGTCCTATTAATCCACTAGGGAAGTGGACTGGTGCACGATACATCATTACTGCAACTGACTATCTCACTAGGTGGGTGGAAGTTGCACCATTTGTGAATTGTACCGCTGCGACGGCAGTGAGGTTCATATTTGAAAACATTGTGACATGATTTGGGTGTCCTAGGATCTTGATGAGTGACCAGGGCAGTCACTTCATCAACCGAACTATGAAAGCGCTAACTCAGGAGTTACAAGTGCAACATAAGAGGAGTACAACATACCATCCATAGGCGAATGGGATGGTCGAAGCATTCAACAAAATCTTGGAAAAAACATTGACTAAGGTATGTAATGCTAACCACGATGACTAGGACCTAAAAATTCTAGCAGTGCTATGGGCTTATTGTACTACTTGTAAATAGCTAACCATTCAAACACCATTTAAGCTATTCTATGGGCAAGAGGCAGTCATTCCCATTGAGTAAATCGTTCCCAGTCTGCGCATTTCCATGAAGATGGGCATGGATGATGCAGAAGTGTTAGAAGAACAAATTGCACAGTTGATCCAGCTTGAAGAAGACCGCTTTATTGTTGGCTTCCACCAATAAGTTGCGAAGGATCGACAGAAGGCATGGCATGATCACCACATTAAGAAAAAATAGTATGTAGTAGGATATTTTGTGTTTTTATACGACAGTAAGTTCATCAAGCATCCAGGTAAGTTACAAATGCCCTGGTTAGGTCTGTATCTTGTTCATTCCATTACTTCTGGTGGTGCAGTTCAATTACAGCAATTAGATGGTGCAGTCTTACCGATGCTTGTCAATGGGAGTCGCTTAAATCCCTATAGGTCGGGGTCGTCGGTGCACACTAATTGAGGCGCTAAAAATGAAAATGAATATTTTAGTTCAAAACAGCAAGGCAAGCCCTAGGGGAGAGGCTATGCAAGGTTAAATTTTATAAGCGATGACTTGTTGATCACTTGCGACAGTTGCAGGGCTGTGGTTTGGTCAAATCAAGTAATAAATGTAGGTAGTTAAAATAATTGGCCGACGGTGCTTATTGAAGCGACCTACATTAATGAGTGAGTTGATCATTAGAGGAGTAAGATCGTCAGTGGATTTGGCGTAATTAATACCAGATTTAGTAATCATGGTGATAATAGATTTGGCAATAATAAGTTTTGAGCTAGAGTGGCTATAAAAAGAATGCGGGATGTGTAAGGATGGCATTGTTCAGTTGAGCAAGCAGAGTGTGAAGTAGAGAAGGGATTATGTAGTGTGGTGTGAGCTATTGAGTAAGTCTTAGTGTTGCAGGTTAGAGCCGTCGAGTGCATTTTAAGGGTTGAGGCATGAGGCATGCTGAGTGACCTTGATGCCATTGATATTTCAAGTGAGTACAAGTCCCCTATTCGGCCCAATGCTGTTGAAGAAGAAATTATGAGCATGCAAATCAGTTCATCGTCCATTCCCAAGTAGAAGAGGTAGGCTCAGAGGCCCAGCCCCATGCCACCACAGAAGAGGCAAACTCGCACATCGACAAGAGTGCAAGGAAAAGGAACTGCACAGACCAGGCCATCAAGCTTAGGAGCTGTTGAGTTTGTGGCACCTCAGGGTGTCTCTATTCCTGAAATTTTGGGATATATTGCTCCTATGCATCCAGGAGCCAAGCGAGGAAGCCATCAAAGAATCATAAGTATCCACCAAAATTGTCGTCGCTGCTAGAGGGGATGAAGTGCTTAGTCGACATCATCCCTACATTGATCAGGTTGAAATTTGAATACCATGACCTACTATTTCTCAAAGATGTAAAGGATGATCCCTATGAGTCAATCCCAATAGGGCCTGGTGCCCTAATTTGGTTGATTCATCAACCTTAGGAGAGTGGGTTAGATCAATATGGATTGTTGGGGATCATCAATGATGCTTCATTTTTGGAAATTGAATGAATCCCATGCGTGCATGAAGAAACTGTTGTCTTGTTTTCATGGAGGGACACTTTTGTTGAATACATCGATCTCTGTTATAGTAGATTTGATCACAAGAATCATAGGATTGTTGAAGGCTGAGGAAGATATGACGCAGTATATCCGTGGGAGAGATACTAATAAAAGGCTTTCCAAGTACCTAAAGGAGAATTTTGGTTTACAGCGTGATGGTTGTGCTTATCGCATCGATGGCATTAACTCAAAGGTGGTGCACATCAGTGCAAGGATTCTAGTGAGCAAGGTTGTTTGGGGAAACTGACCAGTCCAATGCAATTCAGGTGTTGTCACCTATGCCCAAAAGTGTGCTAAGGGGATGCAAATGAATTGGTCTCTGTTTTTGCTGAATGAGTTGCTACAAGACGTGCTTGTTACTCAGGTTGGATAGTCATTTTCATATAGTTGGTTGTTGATACTTATTGTGCTAGTTTCCTATATGGAACCAGAAGACTATCAGCTGATGGCAGTTGATGTGGCAAAGGTGTACCGAGGTGCAGGGTATCAAAACTTATGGTCGGTTGAAGAGCCCAGTCGACAGATGAATTGTGCCATTCACTTTTGGGTTTATTGGGAAGCATTACAAGCCATGGCTATTGTCGTTCCCCAAGTCTCTCCTTATGCTATGGCCAAGTATCAGCGGATCCTTTGGTTTGCCATCAGTCCCCACTCTATCTACATTTAGGCGTGGCGGGACCTCGACCGACAGTGGCTACCTTTACCTTGTAAAGTCACGATAGAAGAATTGGATTCCATTGTCCAAGAGTGGTCAACTGAGTGGAAAAACGTGGTGATTCAGGAGGAATTATCTAAAGAACAACCACTGGAAGCCTCATAAGAGCCTACCTAGAAGGAGTTGAGCACTCACAACTCTGACAACGAGTCTTCAACGGACCCTGAGTATGCAGCACAGTGCATGCAGGAGGAGACTCGCACCAAATGCACCAGGAATATGAGGTGGGTAGTGGTACCAAGTCGAGGATGGAGGATCAACTATAATGGATTATCACAGTAGTCACTGACTCATCCGTGGATGCAACAAAGGCGATCCGAGAGTCAAACCATGAATAATACGGTGTGGTAAGAGATCATTTAGATTCAATTTTTGGCATTGTATCTAGGCAGAAATCTATGTGATCCATGATGTAGGATATCTTGTCAATTACCACTGAGCCCTGGGCTAGGAACGTGCAAGTTCCCCTGACTACGATCAATGCGAGAAATGAGGAAGTTCACCAGTTGCTGCAATTGATCCAGAGTGTGGCTTTGGACCTAAAAAAGTTGTCCGCTATGGCGTTAGTGGAGTTGTAGCATGTTGCCTCCCTAGAATTGGAGAAATGACAAAAAGAACTAACTGAGAGCTATGTCCAGTCATAGAGCATCATAGAGAAGCTACAGAAATAGGAAGATGAGCTACATCAGGTCCGGGTACAACTAGCAGAAGAAAAAGTTCAAGAAATCGATGCCTTGAAGGTGACACAGGCTGAGATGCAGTGAAAGGATGCTGAAGAGATTACGAAACTGAAAAAGGTGCAAGACCACATGATCGTTTAATAGGTGTATATGTGTGCCAGGTGCGACGAAGTTAAGCAAGCTGTTTCTGAAGCCTACCAACACATTTTTTAGAACACAGCCAAACTCACCCCAGTCGAAAAGGCCAAATTATTGGGGCAAACTATTGTTCAGCTTCAGGATACCAACCTGATGCTTAATTCCTTGGTACAACCTATGATGTCACTCTAGTAGGTTGCAAAAAGGAAATCCTCCATTGAATACATCGCAACTCAATTCGAAAGCATGGAGCAAGAGGCCAAAACCATTATGGAAGTGACAATGTAGTTTTGGCATAGCGTTGTCCAGGATGAGAATATTGATTAGCTGACTACGTAAGTGCAAGAATCCAAAGGTCAACTGATGACCTTGAAGACATCATTGATGGCCATTCCACTGATGGTACAGATCACATGGGCCAAGGAACTAAAGGAGTTATAGTAGAGAGACACTCGTGTGAAGGAACGCCAACAAAAGGTCATGCTCAACATGATGAATTTTAGGAAACCAGTGGACAGCTGGTTGTTAAAGCAGTCGCCACATTGCAGGAAGTACAAGAGAATTGAAAAATGGTCAACAAGAAGGCTAGAGAAGAGCACCCATTGAAGTAGGCTTTGACTAATTGTTAGAGTACTGTCGACAAAATCTAGCTTCAGGTACGTGAGGTTGCACATCAATTTGAAGATTTCAAGGCGCGGATGTCAGCACATGCCCTGTAAACCTGACGTGGATTAGGGACAAGCCACAAGACTATGTTGGGGGCCTATTGGCAGGGGTTTTGGTAAGTGAGTTGCGCAGCATCACAGTTGCTACGCAACCTTACTCGGTGTCGCGCAAGGCCATATTAGCGCGATGGGAGGAAGAATAACCGCTTTGAATATTTTATATGTTATTTGACCAAGTTTTGTTGTAATAGGTCATTAGTGGTTATAAGTTAGTTAGAAGTGGACCCTCAATGTAATGGTGCAAACCTATTTATAGATCTAGTTTTGCAAGTAGATAGGGGAGGAAAATAGGAGGAAAAAGTGGATCATGATTATCATAGGAGAATCGCATCAGAGGATAATTGGGGGATAAGTTCTAGTGCGATTGGGTATTGTGAAGAATTTCCTATGGATCTACAATTTATCTGGGTTTTTCTGATGTATGCAGTCTCTGGTTTTGGAGAAGAATTGTGTAATGTGGGTCCTTTGCACAAGATTAATATGATATGACAATTGTGGCACAAATATTGTCTGTTATCAATGCTGCGATATAATCTGTTATGATGTTGCAACCTATTTTGTTATGATATTGTTGTGATTTAGTCCCTTTTTGTTATATCGATGCGATCTGTTTTAATTCCACTACTGTATGCTGCACTATGAGTTGATATGTTTTATGAACAATGCTGTGGTATTAGCAATATTGTGACAACTATATGATGCTATAATGACTGCATAAGTTCTGAATACACTTTACAACTTAAGGAAATGGCTTAAAGTCGACTGCAAAGCTTTGGATCTAGCAGTTATGGTGTATTCCCATCAGATCCCCATATCCTCTATCCCCACTATCGAAAAATTGGTTCCGACATCTCTCCCTTGATCATCTCGGGTGATACCTCATCTACTCCATAGATGTTGCTGGGAAGGGTAAAACCTGTCCGGTTCGGTGCTTAGAGAGATTGCACTAGTTGGGCCTTGACAGAGTGGGAACCCCTGTTGACAAGGTTTTGTTGGTGGTTTTTTCCAACAACTCCCCTGCCTCTGTTCCCCCATTCAGTGTGTTAGTTCCCATATTTTTCCATGTATTTGGTTATCCCCCTCGTGCTTCTAGTCAAGGACACATCATTTCCTTGATTAGTTACAGGTCTCCCTATGTTAACGTCAGCACATCTATTCCAGAGGATAGACCCAGAGGTCCTTGTATCCTGGTTTCATCCACCACATTGATGAGTTTCTTGGACCACTTGAGAGGAGTCATTAGTGCCTCTCGGGATGGTTATGTATCATGTGCTCCACTTTAGTGACATCATCACATCATTGAGATTCATATAGGGTATTTGTTCATTCATTATTTGGTCGAAGACCCCTGTTTTCACCTGGCTCTAGCACTTTGCTGAGTCTACCATGGGACCCACATAGTTTCATGTCCCTTTTGATTTCCTAGCTGTGTTGGCGATAGTTTTCAGAATCCTCCAGTGTTGTGCTTCCATGTATCTCCAATACTTGATTCTATACATTGTACCACATAGATTCTAACTCTAAATCATCAAGTCCCTCTAGTTATGTACACTTCGAGATCCCGCAAGGCATCAGCTATGATGATATTGCATTCCATGAGAATTCCATTGTTCCTATGTATAAGTTCTTTAGATCAACATTGTATTCATATTCCCATTGTGGCCACCATTATGTATTATTATTTGTATATGTATTGATAGGATCTTATGTTTTGTTCCTTGATCCCATTATTTATTATTTTGACAATGTTACGAGCATGGGTATGCCTGCCTCGTCCATATACACGTCACACATTATATGTGTCTCATCCATTTTTTAGAATCCATAATAAAAAACAAAAGCCACCGTAGTTCAAATGAGGATGATCCACTTCTCTGCGGGTCTCTCCAGTCTCTCCACTATTTTCACCATTATTCCCATGATCCTATGATGTCTATCGGCCATACAATGAGCTCCTTCCCTCACACATTAGGGGGCAATCTGTTAACACTAAAAATTTTTCACCTAGCTCTCCATGGTATAAACCATATACATACATCATATTCCTACAATATTTCCCTTACTTTTGACCTTCACAATTTTATTTCCACCAAAAATGGTCCAAAACATCATTCTTTACTATGGTTTACTCTCACTCTCTCCCAAAAAGGGTTAAAAAACCCTAAAAAAGAGAAAGGGTTAAAAAACACAGATAAATACCATGAGTCACTACCTTGGGTAAAAAAACCCTCGGACCATACAATAAATACATTGTAAAGGGTTCTCCTAAAACTGATACCTTTTTTCTCATTCACTTGTGGTTACGCTGTGACATTTGTGCTCTCACGTATTTCACATACTCTCCTTCTGTCATTCCTATTACCATGTCATTTCCCATGGTGTATGTTGAGACATTCTCCGTACCCACTTTGGATCCATTCCCTGTTTGACAACTGTCTGTGTTGGGTGTATTATAATGTCTGAATTAATCCACCTATTCTTTAATTATCAACTAAGGTTGGTAAGCTTAGAGTTGACACAAAATATATGTGAAGGTAGAGGGTATCATGTAAATATTTAACAAACAAAATATCGAAAAATATTTCAAAATGAAAAACCGAGTCAAACTCCTAAAACTGCACTTATTAAAGTAATTAAACTGAGGAAAAATAATAAACTAAACAATTGATAATAAAATTTAAACTAAAATACAATCAACAATTAACTATTCAAATGGGAAACTAGGGTACAAGGAAAACGTAACTTATAAACAACTAGAAAACTTAATAAAAGAAGCAAGTAGAAAACTTAATAAAAGAAAAATCTTTAGGTTCTGTCCTACAAGTTCCTTCAACAATAACAAAATCATAAAAGAGACAACCTAAAAACATACTAAGGAAAACACATATAACACTAAATATCACATACAAACAAATAAATCAATCTAAAAATCATAAATACGAAATAATACAATATTAGAACAAAATCAGAAATAACATTCAAGAAGCAAAAACAACTTAACACACATTCAAGGAAAAAGGAAATAAGGAAAAATAATAAAACTTCAATAAATAACCTAAAATAATTAGATTTTAACTTTAATGTTAAACAAAACTATAATATAACTATTACAAACAAAACATAATTTAGACATTAACAAAACAAAACTAAAAACAATCTTAAAATACATAAAAAACACTAAAAACAGAACTAAGGGCTGAATGACAGACTGAACTGTGGGTCTGAAAGGGGTGGCCGAATAACAGACTGAACAGGATGTTGAAATGATAGGATGCATAGTTAAAATGATAAAAACTAACCTAAATGAACAAACCTTCAGCTGAAGTCATGCAGATGTAATTCTAATGCATAAGAATAATAAATAAACCTACTTATTAAGCAAATCTAACAGCAAAATAAACTTAAGCAAATTCATAAACATAAGCATAAAGAAACCATTGCATATTAATGAACTGGAATGTAAATTGCATAAAATGATAATTAAAATAGAAATGAAATAGACAGAATTAAATCTACTTCACTTGATAAACAACAATCTATTTTATCTAACTTGCAAATAAATCAGACAACTGACTGAAATTGAAATGACTGAAAGCAAGATTGGAAACAAACTATGCACGCAGTCTAATTATCTAATTCAAAAATCAAATTGCATTACAGAAATAAAATAGACTATGAATTAAACTATCTACAACAGGGAAAATAAAGGAAATAAACAAGAAAAGAAACCTCTGGTTGATGAGGGGCCCTCTCAGCAATCAGGGGTGATGCCCGGCTAACTTCTACTCAAACACAATCTTCAACAGCAATACATACAACTCTTTATTCAGATGGTGGAACACAAATATAGTGCTTAAGAGCATATCAAAGCATGAACTGATACTGTTTGACTAACCTAACTCTTCTAGCTAACTGATCTCTCTCACAGAGGCTGCTATATATAATAATTTACAGGGATGAGCAAGTCAACCCTTTAGTGGTTGAATGCTCTATAAATTTAGTTAATCATAAAGGCGTTTAACTGATCATAGGACAACACGCAGGCATCTCCCTTCTTCAGTGTGAATAGTCTTTAGAGGTGGCACATGGGCTTCTCTTCAGCGTGAACGATCTTCAGAGGTGGCGCACAGGTTCCTTCCTAAGCACAACAGGTGACTGATGGTGAACAAAGGAGAGCGTAGCGGTGACTCTTCTAGAGCATGGGTTGAATGCATCAATCCATCGCATGGATGGTTAATGTGGTGGCGAGCAAAGTAGAATTCATGCTGGAAAATATCTAGAACACAACTTCATCATCCAAACATGTGGATAACAGTTCTTTTGCAAGTTGTTTCACATTTTAAATGGCGAAATTAATTCTCAGCAGCGTGTAGTTTTATGGGCAATCTGGACAGAGAGATGAACGAGAGGCTGGGTCGTGAGCTGGATATGCTAGTAGTCAATCTAGGGAAAACAGAGTGTCTATCTGGTAGTGCGATTTAGGGCTATAGTGTATAGCAACACGTCTCAACATCTGGAAAATCACCACCGAGTTTCATGCAACAGACTGGATGACAAGTTGGACATGCTGTGCGAAAGGCAAGCTGAATGTGTTTTGTTTATTAATTTATCTCAAAAAGATTATAAAATATGCAAACAATAATATAAATCAGTTAACACATCAAATGCACTTTAATAATGTCATTTTTAATTAAAAAAACCATAGAAAATGATAAATAGAAGGATTTCATATAAACCTTAAATACATTCATACTTGAGGTTGAATAATGATCTACGTGTCATAAAATATACAAAAGATAATAAAATATGTGTTTAAATGAGTAATTTATCTGCCAAAAATGATAACAAATCTAGGATCAACATTCCCCCAAACTGGAGAAATGCTAGGTCCCACTGAGCAAAAAGAAAGAAAAACAATTTAAGAAGAAGGCAAACTAGGAGCTGCCTTCAACTTGGCAGATAAAGAAGATAATTTAAACTTCACTCTTTTAACCTGTAATTTAAAAATAACATATCTTTCATAACACACATTGTATGAAAGTTAAGAATGACTTTATTGGGTTTTTAACATTCTTAATTTAATAGTTCTCATGTTCAAAATAATTTTATCATTTATTAGGTTTAAAATTAATTCAACCATGTCCAAGGTAAAACTTTGGGCAGGTTGAATATGTAACACAAAAACATAAATTTCATTTTTAATAACAAAAAGATTGATCATTTTCATGCATGATTGGGTAAGAGGATAGAATTATTAATAGTGAAATGGAAGTAAAAACTATTTTCCCAGAAACAAAATTTAGTTAGCAAATTTAATCATAAGTGCTATATTATCCATTTTTCTCAGATTGCTATTTAATATTTCATTTGGATCTTCATTCGATCGTCCATATGGTAAGACCATATTGAATTTTGCTGTAAAATATGCTTCAAGATATAACCAAATTCCACTATTTGCATTCCTGAAAATACTTATCATTTGTTAGAGATAAATGGATTTGTCATAAGAATAATCTATTTTTTTACAAATCAAATCCATCTTCCCCCAAACCAAAGAGATGGTGTGTCCTCAAGCCATACAGAGAGAAGAAATGATTGTTCCAGAAAAATAGAAAGAATGCTATCATGTTGTTAATTTGTTTTAAGAAAAACTAACTAGTAAATGGAAATGGTTTAGAAATGTATATTCATGAAAAATAAAACAGTGCTTAGAAAGACCATGTAAATGAGAATAATATAATTAAAAGAATACCATAGGAAAAACACCCATGCCTCATTGTAAAGTTATCCTATCATCGTCAAGTATTTTAACTGTACCCATGAGTGTGTGAGATTTACAGCTATGGGTCCCATTTCTAAGATAATGATATCTTAGGTGGGTGAAAATATGAAGTTGGGAAACAATTTTTCTTGTTTTTAGACAAAACAAATTGCAAAATTTTATATTTTTCAACTTCAACCCCTTCAAAATGATATCTCCCTTAGGAATTTCACCTTGAAGTAAACACACAAGTTTTAGAGAATTGAATTATCCACGTACTCCTTTTTTTTTAAAACAATTATCAACATATAGTGGGGAAAATTTGAAGGGCACCAACAACATATACTTTAAAATTTTAAGTATGAATAATGAGTGACCTGTGTGCCCTCCATTTTTCTTAGAGATAGTTATTCATTTTAGGGAAACAAAATTTATACTCATAATCTACACAGATTGAAATTGTGCATGGAATATATTTTGAAGTTTTTCGGACTTCAGAACTATTTTTTATTATTTATCGAAACAACATAAGTTCAGAAAATGGTGCATTATCGACACATGTTTGTGAGATTCAATTTTATTTTTGGTGTGACACTTATTGGAAAAACTAAAAGTACCCTTTTGAAGAGGACAAGTCAGTTATGATCTCTATGAAGATTTCAAAATTTTTGGTGTTGTCTTTGTTATGATATTGAATTTTCATTTCGGGTGATTTTCAGAATAACAAAATTCTTAAGGGATAAGGTTTAGAAAAAATTATTAATAAATAGAAATTCATATTGAAATGAAATAATTTTTATATCATTGGAAACTAGATTTAGAGATGAATCTATTGCTACCAAGTTCAACAAATAATCTTTAAAATTTGCAAGGGTTTGGGCTTGCTGAAGTTACAGGTTCCAGAAAGATGCCACATATTTTCATAGGTTTTGTTGACCATGAACTCTTGACTAAAAAAATATCTCCAAAATATCGGCTAAGAGTTTAGTTCAAACTCTCATCTGAGAGTTTTAAAACTCTCATCCGAAAGTTTTTTTTTAAATGCAGCGTCTTTATTGGTTCAAACTCTTGGCCTAGAGTTTTATTAAACTCTCGATCGAGAGTTTGAACTATCACAAACTCTCAGCCTAGAGTTTGAGGTTGAATTTTTTTCACGTTTTCATCCACGTGGCCTCGTTTTTTTCACTCCATTTGTCATACAATTTTTTCCCAACTTTACGTTTTCACCCAGGTATATGCGGAATTAGACGGCCAAGGCAAAGTCAACTTAGATCCATTCTCAAATGATATTATAAAAAATTGCCCATGACATAATTTTTTGAATAATTTTTCATTTATTATCACTATTTTACGAACTATGTGCATAGTGGTGTATTAACCAGATCTCATTTACTAGATATTGCCCCACTGCTAGCAGGCCTATTCAGTACCCCGACGGGTTTATCTTGGTACCATGGAAGGATAGCCCTGCTACCAACGAGCCTATTCAGTACCCCGACAGGTTTACTTGAATTTATCGAGCTTCCTATTGTAAGGTTTTTACTGTAATGTCCTCTTCCTTTTAGGCCTTGAGGCCCATACTGCCAACCTATGCGATTCCTGTGGGTTCGAGCGGTTACTGATAACTAGGGAATCAGATTAGGACTGATGCCATCCATAGAAGATCTACGGCATCCTCACTTGGTCAAGAAGGGCCACCTGGGCAAAAGGCCACCTTCATGCATGACCATGCTCTTTTCCATGCTCCATACATGACCATGCTCTTTGCATGCAAGTCAACGGCAAATTAGAAGATAAAGTGACCTAATTAGGTCAAAGATTAGGTTTTGCACAGTTGAACTTTATAAATAGAAGGTAAAGCAAGAGGAGACCTCACTTATGATTATTGATTATTTTGGGAGCACTTGGATAGTAGCACAGCAGTTGGGGTTGGAGACGGAGTCTTCAGGTAACAGGATTTCGGCAGTGAAACATCTGTCCTAGTCTTATTCCAGGTAAGCCATACTGGTTCACCACTTGTTCTTCATTTCATTCATCAGTTATATCGCAAAGGGTAGAGATTGTTGCAGAGGCATGGTGCAGCCGTAAGAGGGGGTTTTCCACCAGAAATACCTAATCAGCTATTGGGCCTTCAAATCTCAGTTTCCTTCCGAAACTTAGGCATCATTCTCACCAGCAGCTTCATACTCCGGTACCCAGTGACTATCAGCTCCATCTGAGCTCATCCGAAGGAGTTATCAGCATTTCCAGACCACCAGGGGCGTGAGCAGCTACCTCAGAGAACCAAAACGTTTTCATACTTAGAGGGTTCAGAACTACAGTATATTCCAGCCAATCTCTCCGGCACAACAAGGCTATCAGCCCTGCAAATCGACGGATCCATCGGGCACCTCCTTCCTTGAGGGCGTCACCTTTTTCTCTAATTGGCCGTCTTATTGCTGGAGCATTCACTGGAGACAATAGAGATCAGTTCCTCTCCGATCCAGATCTCAGTACTTGCAGACTTTATCTGCAGCAGTTCAGCTAGTTATCAGTGGTAAGTGTGCATTCTGTCTCACAAACCCTAACCCTAATTTTTCCTATAAAATAGGGATTTTTTCCTGGCAGTTTGTAAGCCTAGTTGTAGCCGCATAATTGTTTAGAAATAGAAAATATCAGGATTTGGGATATTTCAGTGGTATCAGAGCCATTTTCTTGGCCAGCTGTGGGCTTAAGAGATGAAAAGTAGATGAAAACAAAAGGGGATCCTTTTGTAACCTATAGGAGGAGGAAGAGTAGATACATGAGAGACTTTGAAGATATCCAGCTAGAGGATACCAATTCCGACATGGAACAGACAGGTATTCATGCGGATAGGGGAAAAGGAACGGGAGATGAGGAGGATCGGATGGACTTTTGCAACTTGGTCTCTGCATTGCAAGACTTAGCGAAAGGACAAAAAGAAGTCCTCAATGCAATTAGTAGACTGTCAGCGAAACCAGAACCAGGTATCAGCAGTACCCCCCCTTCACCGGTAGAGCAGGGATCTTCCAGCGGCAGTGGAAATATGGCATACACCAACATCCAGAACACTCCCCACATATACATCAGACCTACTATTAGGCCTACCATGCCTCACTTCTTGGTAGATACAGTAGGGGGCCCGGTCATGTAGGTAGAGCCCAGCGAGCCTTATGGGGCTTATTTGCAAGAGTACACAGACTTAGGAGATGAGTTTCATGCTGCTATGTCTTTCTCTGGCTTTTGTAACATGAAGAGCAGGAACAGGCCCAGGAATTTCAACAAGGGTTTCAATCACAACTATGAGCTGCAGAAAACCTTGGGTAGGTTGACCATCCCAAACTTTGATGGGACTCGCGGAGGATCAGCGAGAACATGGGTCCAAAAGTTGGATACCTATTTCCAGCTCAACCCCATGACAGAGACAGACACCATTAAGTTGGATACACTTCACCTAGATAGAGAGGCTCACGAATGGTGGTACCACGGACTGGTGACATTGGGTCACAACACCATACATTCTTACGGTGAGTTCACTCAGAGACTCATGGAGAGGTTCGACAGGAAAGATCCAGAGATCCATTTCAGGGAGTTGGCTCAACTCAAGCAGACTGGTAGTGCAGAATCATTCATTTCAGAGTTCCAGAGGCTAGCCGTTATGGTAACAGATGTGTCAAAGAGAAGAATGACTATGTTATTCACTGAGGCCCTCATAGAACCACTACGGGGATGGGTGAAAGCCTACAAACCCCTCACTCTATAGGATGCTATTAGCAGGGCAAGGGATCTTCAGGATTCAGTTCCCAAAAACAAATTCCCTATGAAAACCAATTTTCCTGTTAGGGACAAGGACAGGAAACCTTTCTAGCAAGATGTGCCCAAGAAAACCTGGTTAGATGAGGACACCAGGAAAGATTTGAGAAGGAAAAAGCTATGCTTCACTTGCCAGGAACCATGGGTACCAAAACACAGATGCGCCGGGAAGGCGAAGGCACATTACATTGAGGTGTATTCAGACAGTGACGAGGACGATGATGAGTAGGAGGCCATAGAAGAGGAATCACACCAGGGTGATACACCAGAAGGAGTCATTGCTACACTGTCTGGAGTACTGAGATTCCATACTCTCAGGGTCAGGGGAGTAGTGCAGGGTCATAGAGTAGGAGTTCTGATTGATGGGGGAGCCACCCACAATTTCATTGACTTCGCTTGGGTGGCCAAACGAGGTATTTAGACCAAGAAATTCGAGGGATTCACTGTAGCAGTAGCTGGGAACTCCAGCATGGAGTGCAACTACTGGATCCCAAAACTGAATGTTGCCTTGGGTAACTATCAGATGACAGACTCTTTCTATGTAGTGGATGTAGCGGATACTCATGTGGTATTGGGTGTTCAGTGGATTTACTCTATAGGAAAATACACTACAGATTACAGGGCAATGGAGATGGAGTTTCAGGGGCCAGATGGCAAACGGGTAGTTTTGAGGGGCATGAACACTTATCCCCCAAAACTGGTCTCGTCACAGAGAATGGAGGCAGTGCTTCGACAAGATGATATAGAATTTGCTGCGGAATGTTTTGTCACCTTCAGGAAACCCCCAGAGACTAGATCACAACACCCCAGTGACATTCAAGCCTTGCTACAGAAACACAAAAAGGTTTTTCGGGACCTTCCATCAGGCAGACCACCAGACCGGGGATTTGAGCACATCATCGAGCTAGAGGAGGGGACACAAGCTGTCATCACCACTCCTTACAGGCATCCCAAGAGGTACAAAGATGAGATTGAGAAAACCATCAAGGAATTACTGGAGCTTGGTTACGTACGACCCAGTTCTAGCCCCTTTTCATCTTCAGTAGTTTTGGTTAAGAAGAAGGATGTCACTCTACATATGTGCATCGATTATCGAGCACTTAACAAAAATACCATCAAGAATAGGTATCCCATTCCCAGGATTGACGAACTCATGGATGAACTTCAGGGAGCTCAATACTTCTCCAAGATCGATCTTTGCTCGGGGTACCATCAGATCAGGGTAAGGGACCAGGACATCCCCAAAACAGCCTTCCGCTGTCACTTTGGGCACTATGAGTTTTTGGTCATGCCTTTCGGGCTTACCAATGCTCCAGCTACTTTCCAGTTGTGCATGAACCACACCTTCAGGGCACAGCTATGTAAGTTTCTACTTGTCTTCTTTGATGACATCTTGGTTTACAACAAAACATGGGAAGAGCACTTGAAACACCTGGATGAGACGTTGAGTATTTTAGAAGAACAGTAGATTTACGCGAAAATGTCCAAGTGTGAGTTTGGCATGAAGGAAATGTTGTACTTAGGACATGTGATCAATGCAGAAGGAGTACAGTTGGACATGGATAAAATCTAAGCTATCAGAGATTGTCCTGCGCCAAAAATAGTGACAGAATTGAGAGGGTTCCTAGGTCTGTGCACGTATTACCGGTGGTACGTTAAGGGATTCTCCTAGTTTGTAGCACCCATCACAGATCTCACCAAGAAGGGGGCATTTACTTGGACAGACTTAGCGCAGAAAACTTTCGAGGAGATGAAGGTTATCATGAGCTCTTGCCCAGTGTTAGCATTGCCAGACTTCTCACAACCCTTTACTGTAGAATGTGATGCCTCAAGAGAAGGGTTAGGAGCAGTATTGATGTAGAATCATCATCCTATTGCATTCGAGAGCCATAAACTGAAGAACTACGAGCGCCATTATTCCATATATGACAAAGAGATGCTAGCTATCTTGCATGCTCTCACAAAATTCAGACAGTACCTGGTGGGCAGTAAGTTCAAAATTAAAACAGATCATAACATCCTCAAGTATTTCTTGGATCAGAAGGAACTGAATGAGCGACAGCAAAAATGGGTCAGCAAGGTACAAGCCTACGACTTCGAGATCGAGTACATGAAAGGTAAGACTAATGTAGTAGCTGATGCATTATCCAGGTGTCCAGCCCCATTATCTCCCAGTAGTATATCCACGGACTGGAGGGCATTGCTCTTAGTGGAATACTCCAAAAATAAATTCACTTGCAAATTATTGGACGGGAAAATTCAGGATGACAGATACAGGATTGTGGATGACATCATCTACTACAAAAACAGGATATATCTCGTTCCAGAATCCACATTGAGGAAGAAGATCATCCAGGAAGCTCACAATTATCCTTTGTCAGGGCATCAAGGGTTCTTAAAGACCTACAGGCAGATCAGAGACAGGTTCTCATGGAAGGGCCTCAAGGGGGAAATTATGCAGCATGTCTGGGAATGTAGCATCTGTCAGCAGAACAAGGTTGAGAACACGCATCCAACAGGGCTACTCTAGCCACTACCGATTCCAGAACAGAAGTGGGAGAGCATCTCCATGGACTTCGTTACAGGTTTTCCCAAGGTCCAAGGGTGAGATTGTTTATATGTGGTAGTTGACAGACTGACCAAATTTGCACACTTCTTCTCGATACCATCAGACTACTCAGCAGCTCAGGTGGTGGAGTTATTTTTCAGGGAAGTTTTCAGGTTACACAGTTTGCCTAAGACCATTGTCAGTGATCGGGATAGCAATTTCACAGGTGCCTTTTGGCAGGAACTGTTCAGATTGGTGGGGACAGAACTGGATACTAGTACGAGCTATCACCCCCAGAGTGACGGGAAAACAGAAATAGTCAACAAGTGGATCGAAGTTTACCTCAGGAACTATGTAGCAGGGCAACAGAGAACATGGATCAAATGGCTACACCTAGGAGAGTACTGCTACAACACTACTTATCACATGTCTATTAGGATGACTCATTTTAAGGCATTATATGGTTATGAGGCCTTGGACTACGCAGATTTGGCATTTGGAGACAACAGGGCTCCTAAGGCTAAGGATTGGATACAGGACAGTCAGGACATCCTGAAGGTATTGAAAGAGAATTTACGGACAGCCCAAAATCAACAGAAGATGTATGCCGACAGACACAGGATTGAGCAGAGCTTTGAGGTAGGGGATCTAGTCTACTTAAGGCTCCAGCCTTACAGATAGTCGTCACTTAAGAAGAAAGGAGCAGATAAATTAAAACCCCACTTCTGTGGACCATACAAAATAATTCGAAAGGTGGGAGAGGTGGCATATGAGCTAGAGCTGCCCAGAGAAAGCAAAATCCACAATGCGTTCCATGTGTCCAGCCTGAAGAAGACTCTCGGACAACACATTGATCCATCTACCGAATTGCCCCCTTTAGATGATGAAGGACTGCTGATATTGATTCCTGAACGGATCATACAGACCAGAGAGAGGAAGCTCAGGAACAGGGTGATCAAGGAATATTTGGTTCAATGGAAAGAACTACCGCCAGAGGATGCCACTTGGGAAGGTGAACAGGTATTGCAGCATCCCAGTTTGAAGTTGCTTGAGGACAAGCAATCTCGAGCGGGGAGGACTGTAATGTCCTCTTCCTTTTAGGCCCTGAGGCCCATACCGCTAACCTATGTGATTCCTATGGGTTCGAGTGGTTACTGATAACTAGGGAATCATATCAGGACTGATGCCATCCATAGAAGATCTACAGCATCCTCACTTGGTCAAGAAGGGCCACCTGGGCCAAAGGCCACCTTCATGCATGACCATGCTCTTTTCCATGCTCCATACATGACCATGCTCTTTGCATGCAGGTCAATGGCAAATTAGAAGATAAAGTGACCTAATTAGGTCAAAGATTAGGTTTTGCGCAGTTGAACTTTATAAATAGAAGGTAAAGCAAGAGGAGACCTCACTTATGATTATTGATTATTTTGGGAGCACTTGGATAGTAGCACAGCGTGCAACACAACAGTTGGGGTTGGAGACAGAGTCTTCATCTAACAGGATTTCAGCAGTGAAACATCTGTCCTAGTCTTATTCCGTGTAAGCCATACTGGTTCACCACTTGTTCTTCATTTCATTCATCAGTTATATCACAGAGGGTAGATATTTTTGCAGAGGCACGGTGTAGCCGTAAGAGGGGGTTTTCCACCAGAAATCCCTAATCAGCTATTGGGCCTTCAGATATTAGTTTCCTTTCGAAACTCAGGCATCATTCTCACCAGCAGCTTCATACTCCGGTACCCAGTGACTATCAGCTCCATTTGAGCTCATCCGAAGGAGTTATCAGCATTTCCAAACCACCAAGGGCGTGAACAGCTGCCTCAGAGAACCAAAACGTTTTCATACTTAGAGGGTTCAGAACTGCAGTATATTCCATCCAATCTCTCCAGCACATCAAGGCTATCAGCCCTGCAAATCGGCGGATCCATCGGGCACCTCCTTCCTTGAGGGCATCACCTTTTTCTCTGATTGGCCGTCTTATTGCTGGAGCATTCACCGGAGACAATAGAGATCAGTTCCTCTCCGATCCAGATCTCAGTACTTGCAGACTTTATCTGCAGCAGTTCAGCCATTTATTAGTGGTAAGTGTGCATTCTGTCTCACAAACCCTAACCCTAATTTTTCCTATAAAATAGGGATTTTTGCCTAGTAGTTTGTAAGCCCAGTTGTACCCACATAATTTTTTAGAAATAGAAAATATCGGGATTTGGGATATTTCATTTACTTAGCATTGACCCGCTGCCAATAGGCCTGTTCAGTACCCCAGTGAGTTTGCCTTGTATAATGATATTAAAGATATGGAAGCCAATTGGTACTAGAGCGTGTTAAGTCCTGCTAAACACATAATTCAATTTTTTTCAAAATAAAGTTATAAGTAATTTCATAATGGCCAAACTCATAAAACATGTCAAAAGAGAATAACCGAAAGTTGTTCTTTAACCTAACAATCCTTCTTCCTTATAAAGTAAAGTAATGTTCCCCACAGATAAAAATTCCACTTACTTTCAAGTTATCACCAAAATACTCAAGAGACAAGTTTTGATAACAAGTATAGGATGAACTAGTAAGCCATCATGGCATGCATAGAGGATGTCTTTCATTTCATCCTCCCACACACATTGTCAAATAATAAGATCTGGACCAGTGCATAAGTGATTGTTATCAACCCAAGAATAATTAGAACTTTGAACTATAATACGACGCTTCTCATGTAGAGACAAATGGTTTGGTATTTTCCCAGTTGCTAAATAATTAACAATATCTATGAACCAAGGGGTTTGAACAGATACAACAAATAGATGTTCATCAAGAAAAGTGTCGTCAACTGGTTTAGTACCGTCTTCATGTTGAATACACGAGATGAAATCTGCTATGAGATTTTCTTTACCAGGTCGGTCAATGACGGTAATGTTAAATTCTTGCAATAAAAGAACCCACTCGGTCACTCTACCATTGGTAATTGTTTTATTCATTAGAAATATAATAGCGAAGTGATTGGTATGCACAAAAAATTCATAACTTGTGATATACTGACGAAATTTATTAATAGAATAAACTACTGCCAAAAATTCTTTTTCAGTAACAGTATAATTTAATTCGGTAGGGGTCATATTTTTGCTAATAAAATAGATGGCATAAGGTGCTTGTCCTTGGTTTTGGATGAGGAATCCTCCTATGTCCGTATCGGAGGCATCGGTATATATGTGAAAAGGAAGGGATCAATCGAGACCCCTAAGTATTGCTGCCATCGATAATTTGGCTTTTAGGATTTCAAAAGAATTTTGACAAGATTCTGTCCACTTGAATTCTGAGTCCTTTGTAAGTAAATTAAACATTGGTGCAACTATTTTACTGAAATTTTCAATAAAAGGATGATAATAGACTACATTCCCAAGGAATATTCTTACCTCTTTATGAGTTTTGGGAGAGGGAAGTCCAACAATTACTTCGATATTTGCAGGGTCTACCTTTATTCCTTTGGAAGAAACATGGTGTACCAAAAATATAGCTTCTGTCAGTAACATTTTACATTTTTCATGACTGAGAGATAAATTCATTTCTTAACATCGGATCAAGACCTTCTCGATATTGTCAAGGGATTCTTGAAAAGTATTACCATAGGTCGTCAAGTAATCCATGTATACCACCACACAGTCATGTATAATATCAGAAAATATTCCTAAGACTACCCGATGGAAAGTGGAAGGTGCATTGCATAAGCCAAATGGTAATACTCGATAAGCATATGTTCCCCAATGGCATGTAAAAGTGGTTTTGTCTTAATCTTCAGGTGCTATTAAAATCTGGTTGTAACCACTATACCCGTCAAGAAAGGAAAAATATTGGTTACCTGACAGAGTATCTAATAATTGATCGATAAAAGGTAAAGGAAAGTAGTCTTTAAGTCACTAACTTTGTTTATCTCCCTAAAATCAACACAAATACACCATTCCCCTGTAAATTTATTCGAAACTACTACTAAAGGAGATACCCATTTACTGTCGAAAATAGGATAGATGAAACCAACGGTGAGGAGCTTTTGTAATTCTTCTTTTACTATATCCTTTAGAGCAGGATTCATCCTCCTCTGTGGCTACCTTATAGGTAACATGCTTGGATCAATATAAATATGGTGAATATAGGTATCGGGGTGTATACCCTTCATATTGGTGTATTCCCATGCAAATGCTCCAGCTTGTTTCTTAAGAACTTTAAGCAGCTGTGCTTGTTGGTTTTCACTTAATCCTGCGTTTATATGTAGAAATTTGTTAGGGCCAACCTCACAAGGTATGGTATATGGTCCCGTATGTTCTTCAATTGTGAAGACATGTAGAAGGAGCAATTCGACATAAGTCGACTTGAACGAAGACCGACTTAGTCAATCAGTCGACTAAGTCGAGAGACCGACTACGTCGGTCGGCTGAGTAAACACAGTAGTTAGTCTGTTAACTAATAGTCGTGTCGGTTCGGTGAACCGACAGGTAGTTATGATTGTAACTGTTTGTAACCTGTATATATCAGGCTGTTGAGCCACACAAGAACGTAGTTCAGTTCTTGGCTTTGTATGATCTACTGAGAATAATATAATCTATTCATCCTATCTGTTCTTATCTCTTGTCTCTGTGAATATTTCTGTATATTTTATGTATTATTGCTAACCTTATGTGATCTGAGAGATTACAACATTGGTTCCGTTGCCGGCAGTACATAACTGGAATATATGCTCACATATGATACCAGAGCAGGAGATCAAGGACTGGTGGGAGCGAAAAATTGCTAACTATCTACAAAATTACGCAAGAAGGAACAGATTGACAGTCGCAGAAGCAAAAGCCAGATTTTTCACTGAAACTCACGAAAAATTTGTCGAATCCGTGCCCCATCTACTGAAGCAGCTTTTGGATGAGAAAGCCGGACAAGACTAAAGAAGCACAGTTACTCCAGAAACTGATCCGAGGAGGACGTACAAATCTCTCGGAGTGGTTCGAAAAGATAACCGACGACTTCTGTGAGGAACAAGCAGTCGAAGACAGGACTTCTGTGGAAACTGTTCGACAGAAATTTTTCACAGAATTTACTGATCAATTCTTGTGTTCCCTACCGGCTTTACTGTTCAAGTTTCTAATAGAGAAAGGAGCAGGGCACATCGTTGAACCTCGACCTCTATTACGTGAACCACCCTCAAACACTAACTGGGCGGAGAAGAAGAAGCAGTGGGAAAAATTCATTACTGAAAGGGAGTGGGAATACTTCCTGAGTAAGTAGACACTATCCGAGATTTCTAAAAAGCGTCGGGTAGGCCATGGGGGGGGTAGCTGGTCGTGTGTCGGACCTAGAGCATAGTGGATCCTAGTCGACCAGAGCCGTCGTCACCAGTAATGCATCATCGACCGAAGAGGAACTGAAGGCATAGTATTGTACTACAGTATGTCGGACATTAAGAGAATCGAAAGGGATGAAAGACAGAAGAAAAGGGAAGCCAGACGACAAAGGGCCGCAGAGCTGCAGCAAAACCCTAGGGAGACCGACCATGATGAAGTACCACCAGAGTCGGGTCATGACTGACGCAGAGAAGGTGAAGAAGAAGAGGTGTCCCCTGAAGATGATGAAATGTGGATAGAGCAGCCAGAAGCTCTCCAACTAATTGTTCCCGACGAAGGAGTAACCCTTTCCACAGTAAGTCCGCGTACCAGAATACAAACTATTATTGAAGATGACCTTTGACTAAGAGCTGGTGACATTACCCTCTGGAGCCGACTAGGCGATGAACCATACTCGGGTCGACATCTAGTCATACGTCGACCGATCGAAGGTAACTGGGTGACCTTTCAAACGGCACCCTCCTTTCGTAGTATCCACTTGCTCCTGCCGACACATGAAGGAGCACCCCCCCTGCCACACACAACTTCAGAAGATACACAAGAGTCAGACCTGGGCACACAAAGTGACAGTGGGTCATTAAGAAGACAAATTATCAACAATCTGCTATTCGACGAGAAAGACTCGACACCCGACGGGAGCACAGGTTCCGTCGACCAAAACCCCATCGTCACCCCGACAGATTCGTCTGATTCAACAACCCCACCCCTTACAACACCTCCACCTCCACCTCCACCTCCGACATCATCAGAGAGTAGTGACAGTGACTCTGACATGGGTCACGGATCTACTCAAATTCCCCTTTATGAGGGTGATGAAGACCCCAGACGACACTGGTTTGTCTGCGAGTCGATATGGGAGGCTAACAAAGTAATAGAAGAAGACCGACAGATAGCCCAGTTCGCAGGAGCCCTTCGGAAAAGAGCTCTCACATGGTATATGACATTTACCGAAAGGCAACCTAGAGCAATGAAATCAGAGATAAAGACGCAATTCCTATCATTTTTCAAGACTCCAGATGCTAAACACCTGGCAGCCAAGAAGCTGAAGACGACCCAACAGAAGCCTGGAGAAATAGTCCGTGATTACGATAAACGATGGAAGGATCTATTGAGTCAGTTGGACTATGTCATCGACGAACAATTACTCATTCAATGGTTCCTTGCAGTACTATCACAGAAAGTTCGCCGACACATCAGTCTGGAGACATTCAAATCATACGAAGATGCATTGACAAAAGCTTTGCAGGTCGAGATGGATGAAGACATACCTGCCTGCCCGACCGACCACCGCTTGGAAGAACAGCTGGAGAATATGCAAAAGTCCTTGAAGGAGCTCACACTTAAGAACCAAGACATCTGGTGTACTAGCTGTTCAACTGTCGGACATACAAAAGATAATAACCAGAATGGGCAACGAAATGATGGCCGACGCTACGACCGTCGAAATGACAATCGACGACCAGGATTTGGAAGAACAGGTCGATTCGTTGGGAGTCGCGAAATACGAAGTCGTCAACCTACTCAATGCTTTATTTGTTACAAAGAAGGGCACAGATGTGCAGATTGTCCATACAAGGACAGGACTGATCTTAAATTTTGTACACATTGTGGGGTAGGCGATCACTCCTTGGAGGATTGCCCTACAATGTTGGAAAAAATTAGTAATAAAAAGAATGTTAATGTCTTGTCTTGTGTCCAGAAGAATGATGTCATAACTACTAATAATTTGCACATCGTCACTCGACAAGGCACTAAAACCGGGCCTGATAATCCCCAGATTAGTAAGATCACACACAAAAATACATAGCTTGACCCTTGCAAGGAGCAACACACATATCAGGAAGCCACACACATATTTACAAACCTTGCACAGCATGAAGACATTAGTCACAGTCGACACGACTCGACCCAGCATTTAACCCATCTTATTCAAACAGAGAAATCTGTCGGTCAGTTCATTGATTTATTGCATCAAATCAAAAGCACTAACTCTGAGAAACAAACTAATAACATCTGTAGTTTAAATCAAAAATACAAAAACGATGTCGATCCTCTTGTCGACCTGGAAATTGAAGGTTTCCATGTCCAACAAGTGGTGCTTGATTTTGGGTCTTAGGTAAATATAATGACCCGGGATACCTGGGAGAGGATGGGACGACCTCGACTCTATGAGTCAGGCATTTATCTGAAACTAGCCGATCAGGGCCTTATTGAACCCATTGGGGTTTGGAAAAATGTAGACACAACCATTAAAGGCATATCGACTAAGGTTGATTTCGAAATTATTGACCCAAAGGAAGGATCTAGCTCCTTCCCAGCCCTTGTAGGTCGACCTTGGGGTAGAAAGATGAAAGCCTCTATCTCTCTAGATAAAGAACGTATTAAACTTAAAGGAAATGGTCAAAATGTCATAGTACCTATTAACCCCTCCCAAGGCCAACCCTGGGTTGAACCAATTGATGAGGAAGTCGATATCCGACAACTTTATCAGATCCAAAACAATACTGACTACACAGAACCAAACTCCCAAGGGGAGCTTTACTTAGGTAACCCCGACTCAGTTGGTTACAATTCAGATGTTGAACTCTATGACTGGGAAATGGAAAACTATGAAACATAAGCAAGAGGGTGCTGGACTATCCAAAAAGTACAGAAAAAACCCACCCGACAGTGCTTTCTAGTCTCAATTATCCCCAAGATCTTTGAGATAAAAATAAGAGAACACCCTACCTTACAACCGACCACCGAAACTACCAGGACCCAAATAAGGTATAAGGAGAGGGAATCCCCAGTCATGCATGTTGAACAAGTGTCTAAGAACATTGGAGAACATGGCCGACTACATAGCTTAGTAGAAACCTTCACTGGTCAAGCAGCTAGATGGTGGGATACCCATTAGACAAAACTTCAGACCTGGACTAGTGCTGCAACTTATTTTGTTGAAAGGTTTGGTGGCAAGAAGCTCACCCCACAAGCACAGATCCCCATCTTTACTCAAGGCTAGAACCCACAAGAACACATCCAAACTTGTGAAAAAGAATGGAGAACCCTAGGACATAAGGATGAGAGAGCCTGGCCACACTTGTTTCCCTCAACCCTAGACGACTTACCTAGAAAATGGTATAAAATGGAGGAAGAAAAAGGTGAAACCTTTTTCTGGAATGACCTCAAAGAAAATTTCATCCAAACCTTCAACTTTATCCCTGAAGATCAACAATTAGTCGAGCCGGTACAACAAATTAAACAGTTCATTCAACCGACTGAAACATTCCCTGACAAAGACCCTCGACAGGTCAAGCACTGTAATAGTCTCCACATAGGATCAAAAGTCGAGTCGACCCGATTACAATTGGAGAATGAACACACCGAAGGTAAAAGCTTCAGATGGAAATCCAACCATGCTGAAA
Source organism: Pseudotsuga menziesii (assembly GCA_001517045.1). Taxonomy (NCBI): domain Eukaryota; kingdom Viridiplantae; phylum Streptophyta; class Pinopsida; order Pinales; family Pinaceae; genus Pseudotsuga; species Pseudotsuga menziesii. The sequence goes on along the minus strand of LPNX010496139.1, from coordinate 179,686 downwards.
CAACAAAACCGATCCACTCTGTGCTTAGGGTCGCGACTACCAAAAAACCTGACCTCGACCGAATGACTGCAGCTGACTTCCCTGCCACATTCTCACAATTCCAGGAAGGAAGTCGACCGATAAATGAAGATAAAGCCCCAGAATGGTTAGATGCCAAAGTAAAAACCAAAGAGGTCGACATTTCAAATGACGACCGACCAAAATTAGCTAAAATTGGTGATTATTGGAATGAGCAACAAACTGCCGAAATAGTGAACTTACTCAGGGAATTCCAAGATGTCTTTGCAAGAGATTATAAAGATTTGAAAGGGTTAGTTCAAGAAATGGGAGAGATGAAAATCGACACTAAACCTGATGTCCGACCTGTAAAGAAACGGCCTTATAAACTAGCTCATAAGTATAAGGAAATAGTTAAAAAGGAGATAGACAACATGTTAGCTGCAGGTATCATCCACCCCATCGACCAGTCGGAATGGGAAAGTCCCATGGTCATCCAGCCTAAGAAACACGACCCGACCAGACTGAGAATCTGTGTCGACTTTAGGGAACTTAATAAAGTCACACTGACAGATCCCTTTCCCACACCTTATGCTGATGAAATCTTGAATGAAGTGGTAGGCCATGAATGCTACTCATTCACAGATGGATTTTCAGGCTACAATCAAGTACCTATAGCAAAGGAAGATCAGAAGAAAACCACATTTGTTTGTGAATTTGGCTCTTTCGCTTATAGGGTTATGCCTTTTGGACTAAAGAACGCACCTGCAGTCTTTTCCAGAATAGTTGTAAAAACCTTCCAAGAGTACATCTATAAAACTATGGCACTCTACTTCGACGATTGGACCATGTATTCCACCTTAAAAGATCACTGCACATGGCTCCGACTCATGTTGGAAAGATGTCGGTA
>LPNX010496139.1:163082-178462 GCA_001517045.1 Pseudotsuga menziesii | reverse complement strand
TCCAAGAATTTGAATTCGAAGTAGTTGTCCGACCAGGGAAGTTAAATGTCGGACCCGACCACCTATCCCAAATCGACACAGGAGAGGAACCGACTGGAATCGACGATGAACTACCAGATGCACATCTATTTCGTATAGAAGCAGTACCAGAAGAACTGGAGGAAATTGCTCAGTTCCTAGAAACAGGTCAGGCACCAGAAGGTCTGAACACTAAAAAGAAGCAAATCCTAGCTATGAAGGCTGCCCCCTACAGCCTCATCAATGAATTTCTATACAAAATGGGGTTAGACGATGTTCTTAGAAGATGTGTACTTTCCCATGAACGAGATCAAATCATGCACGAAGCACACTACGGACCAGCAGGAGGACACTTTCAGGCCGACACAACTGCTAAGAAAATTCAACAGTCTGGATTATGGTGGCCGACGCTTCATAAGGATTGTAAAACCTTTGTTAGTCGATGTGACAGATGCCAACGACTTGGTCGACCACTGTCGAGTACAGAAATTCCCCTGATCTCTGTAAACCCTAGTCTTACATTTGAAATCTGGGCTATAGACTTCATAGGACCATTCCCTGTCCCAGCCCGACGATCAGGTGCAAGGTATATTATCACTGCAGTCGAATATGTTACTAAATGGGTAGAAGCAGAACCTGTCGAGACCTGTTCAAGTGAATTAGCTGCTAAGTTCATTTATGAAAATATTATTACTCGATTTGGATGTCCACTCACTCTGATCAACGACCAAGGATCACACTTTGTTAACAAAACTATCAAAAATCTAACCGACAAGCTTCACATCGACCACCGACGGAGTACAGCATACCACCCTCAGTCGAATGGTGCAATTGAAGCTTTCAATAAAACACTGACAAAAGGACTGACTAAAATATGCAGTGCTGACAAAGATGACTGGGATGAGAAGATTCCTGCAGTTTTATGGGCATACAGGACAGCCTACAAACGGTCGACTGATCAAACCCCATTTCGACTGGTATATGGACAAGAAGCAGTCGTACCTCTGCACTTCAGAAAACAGGCACCTATCATTGCACAGATACTACATGTCGACGTCGAATAGGCCAGGAAAGATAGGCTACTTCAACTTAATAAATTGGAAGAACATAGACTTATGGCCATCCAGCACCAAGAAATACAAAAACAACAGCAGAAAGCTTGGCACGACCGTAATATCAGAAACAAAAATCTGTCAGTCGGTGACCTTGCCCTACTGTATAACAGTCGAGTCAAAGGCAAGCCTAAGAAACTTCACACAGAATGGAAGGGACCTTATGTTGTCGAAGAAATAAACCCCAATGGGTCAGTCCGACTAAAAACACTGCAGGACCTGGTATTTTGGAAGCTTGTTAATGGAGCCCGACTTAAACGATACAAAAATTGAAAAAAATAAAAATAAAAAAATCATATAACGGTCTTAACTGACACCAAAAACCTATAAAAAGATACAAAAAGTCCAAAAATAAAAAATCGTACACTCAGAAACCACCATCATGACAGCCACTGACCCCTTCGACAACCGACTTCATTTCCATCGACCATCTTCATCAACCGACCATGTCGACCGTTCTCACCACCGACACCGACCGCCGACCTGGAGCGTCCCATCCTGCATTAATGGCCTCGAGCCCCGCCCCAGATTCACGAAATCGTACTCGAGTGTTGCAGTTGGCCTGTCAAGTCCACCATTAATTCACCCAGTTCGACACTCCACCCCACCCGCGCCTATAAATAATGGACACCCCACAGTTCATTTACCACACCACGCACCTACTGAGCATTCGAACTCCCAGTCGACTGAAATTTGTGAACCTTGTAAGAATTCCGACCAGTCTGTTCAGTCCGAAACCATGGCACCCAAACGCACCAGAGCTTCGGCTAAGGCTCAAGAACTTCAGGCAGCAGACTCACCCTTACTCCAGTGACTAAAGCGAATCCAAAACGCGAAAGTCCAGGAGGGTCCGTTTCAAAAGCTATGGACGGATATTCAAGAATGGGCGTTTGAAGACCGACGAATGACCCAGGAGGCTGAGAAAGTTAGGCGTAGCACCATATATGCCTATGCAAACGCACCTCTCATGGCCAGCTTCACTGGTACGAAGGAAGCCGCGGTCAAATTCATTATCAGTCATTACCATAACGGCCGATTTTACTTTGACTGACCGGTCGACATTAATGGTGATGTTATCTCCCGACTTACTGGTTTGTCAAACCAGGGTGACCCGGTCCCCATTGGGATCAAAGAAGGGCTAGTCGAACACTTTACAGGTTCGACGTCGGGTAAGAACTCCAAGGGCCTAATGATCAGTCAGATCGAGGCACGGACACCACAGATTGTGGCGAAAATCATCGCCATTACTCTCACCTTGGCTGGTCACAGCAATGACCTCAAGCTGGAAATGCTGGACACCGTCGACAAAATTACAACCGACGGCCGCATTTTCCGATGGGCAGACTACCTCGTAGACTTGGTCAAAACCATATGTGAGCACTGTCAGGAAACAGGAGGTATTATCAAATTCCCCTCCTTAATTATTTGGATTGCTATGTATTATATCTGCCCGGAAGGCAGTCCTGTCTTCCGAGAGCCGACTAGGTTTGAGATGCACAGGTTCAAACCCTTTTCCCAAAAAGGAACTGTGCATGAACTCAACCAAGGAAAGGTATTTCTGGAAAACTGGTTCCAGCAGCTTAAGCTGCGCACAACAAGGTGGAGGGTGCCCCAGAACATCCGACGACACCTCCCAGCCGACTCACACATCCAGCTGGAGCTCGACCATACATCAGTATGGTCATCAAACACTCAGGATTCAAATGCCAAGGACCTCGACTACTATCCCACAGTCGAGCAGATCTTTCGGGAGCTGTCTAGGCAGACAAAAACCAAAATTCAAATCCCGGAGGCTGCAAAACAGGTCGACTTCTCTATAGTCGAACCTCTGACCGACCAGGAGAAGGAGGAAGATTACGAGCTGCACCTGTACATCAGCACTTTTGTGACGCAAGATACTCCGACTGGCACTCCTGGTCGGGTGCACTTAATAGTGAAGCATCCGACTGCACCAGTAGTGGACCCTCCGACCGAGCAACACCAGACACCACCACCAGCACAACAAACAGTACAACAAACCGCTCCTCCGGCTAGTCAGACAGTCGACCCCGCTCAGACCCCGATAGGAGAAGTCGAGGAAGACAACCCTGAATATGCTGTGTCTCGGAGCATTCTCAAGAAACTGGTGAAGGAGATAGCCATTGCCAGAAGAAACATCAAACTGCAGAAACGTCAGCAAGGAAAAGGTAAGCGCAAGCTTGTCCTTGCTGACTCCACAGATGATGAAGACAAACTGGCAGCCTCAGCACTCGATATTGTCGAGGATGCCCGAGAAAATAAGGTAACTGTTGAAACCCAGTTTCAACGTTTTGTTGAAGCAGGCGCACTCGAAGGTCGGCCAAAGAAGGCCAAAACAACACCACTGTCCGAAGATGTGGTCGACCTGGTGACGACTCCTCCCCCTCCATCTCCGACTAAAATAGTCGAGGAGCAAGCACCAGTGCAGCAGGCCGCCGTTTCCCTGGAAGTCTTTGAAAGAGCTATCCCTGAAGCACTCAGGGCTAGGGCCAGCACAGATGCTGAACTCAAAGCCTTCTTTCAAACACTACCTGCAATCTTCCAGTCAGCCCAAACAATCAAGACAACAACACCCCTGAAAGCCAACAGCAAGATATACGCCCAGCAAACGACAGTATTTACAAGGATACATGACGGTGGCGATGTATCAGGCATGGAACAGACCTTCACCGACTACCGACCGGAAGAAGACATTATTTCTTCCGACCAAAGTCCCCAACACCATTCTCCATCACCACCAGGATCAGGAAACCCTCCCTTCCCACCCCCACCCCCATCATCTCCACCACCTCCACCACCGCCTGATTCACAGCCGAGACCCTCATCACCATCACAGCCGGAGGATAACATACCACCTCCCCAAACACAAAAACCCCCGACCACTGAACCAACCCCTCCGACACAAACCCCTTCGACCTCTGATCCACCCTCCACTTCTGCAGGTCTTCACGACAAACCCACGAAGCAAGCAAAGGAGACCACAGACCCTCTTCCTAGACCCACTCAGCTAAGGATTAGCTTACAGGATGTAAGCTCATTGACCGACTCAGAGGTTGGCCAGCTACTCAACACCCTAGCAAAAGAGTCGAAGAGGAGGACGACCCGACTAAGGAAACAACTCAAGGATAAGGAGACAGAAGAAGTCGAGTTTCTCGACAAATGCAGGTCTCTTGTACAGACTGTTACCCCAGGACCTGTCGAAGCTGCTACCGACCGACCGCTGGAACGAGCATATCAGCTATTTGAAGGTTTGGTGTCGACCATACAGACCCACCTCCAAGAGACTAAGGCCGGGCAAAAAGAAGAAACTGCCCGACTGCTCCTGACTCAGCACATAGCATTCTCGGAGGCTCACAAACTTCTACAAGACCACATGGAGGAATCCATTGTAACTGAGGAAGTACTCCGAGATTGGCCTACTCATTATGGGCAGGTCTATACTCAGACGCGGCAGACCAGACAAGGAATTCAGGCCTTGGAAAGAAGGAATTCGACTGAGACAGAACTGAGGCAGACAATCGAGGAACAAATAGTGATGGAAAACACTAAGCTGCAGCAGTTGGAACGTGAGGCACACCAGTGGGTTCAACAATCCCTTCCCAACTTAGAGAAAGTCGACAACATCTGTCCGCAGATGAAGAGACTCCTTGAGACTGCGGAAGAACACAATCAGCTGATGGGCCCCAACATGGAAAATATTGCAGAAATGCCCATGGCAGCGAAGATGTCGGTACTCTCAAATATTACTACTCTGACCATCGACATTCAGAAAGCTTTGCAGACATGGACAGACTTTTAACATCAGCTTGCCATCATAGCACCAACAATAGTCGAAGTCTGCGTGCAGAAGAGACCAACTATTCGTCTGCACAGCCCACCTCAGTAGCAGTATCCCTTTGCAATCTATTTTTGTACTTCTAATCTATTTTTTTACCTCCCTCTTTCTTCGGGACGAAGAAATGTTTTGTTTGTGGGGGAGATGTAGAAGGAGCAAGTCGACATAAGTCAACTTGAACGAAAACCGACTTAGTCGATCAGCCGACTAAGTCAAGAGACCGACTACGTCGGTCGGCTGAGTAAACACAGTAGTTAGTCTGTTAACTAATAGTCATGTCGGTTCGGTGAACCGACAGGTAGTTATGATTGTAACTGTTTGTAACCTGTATATATTAGGCTGTTGAGCCACACAAGAACGTAGTTCAGTTCTTGGCTTTGTATGATCTACTGAGAATAATATAATCTGTTCATCCTATCTGTTCTTATCTCTTGTCTCTGTGAATATTTCTGTATATTTTATGTATTATTGGTAACCTTATGTGATCTGAGAGATTACAACAAGACACAAGGTGTTTCTGTAAACATTGAGAGAGCCATATTATCTTGAAACTCATCTCCAAAAATCTGATCGAGTTGAGTAAAGGACTAAGGGAAATCTGTACAGGTCGTCAAAGAAACAAACTGTTTTAATACATTCTCAGTGGTCTTCTCCTGAAGTTCCAAGGAAAAATCACTAGGAAGGGAGAGATCATCAAAGTATTCATCCCCAAAAGAACAATTTAACCACCATGAATTTTTAGTTATCGGTTGTATTGGGGGGTATAAAATAATTCTTTGTGTGGACAACCCATTGGAAATAGTCATCTCTTCAACCATACACCCTATAAAAGCATTTGCAGTAGCTAACCATGGTCTTCCCAAGATAATAGGATTTCCTTTAGAAGGATCATTTTATTCTACAACCATAAAGTTGATAGGGTATTCCCATGAAGCTACTGATACAACAATGTCATCCAGGACTCCAGCGGGTTTTACCGTAGTGTGGTCTGCTAGTGCTAGGATGGAAGGAGTAGGTCTAAGAAATTGTCCTAACTGTAAAACTTATAAAACTATAGTGGTCATCATGTTAATAGTGGATCCTAAATCGATTAATGTATTCTATATGGCGGTGTTGTTTATAATTAAAGTCACTACTGGGGCTCCTAGATTTGCATATTTTGCAATACAGGACTGACCTATCATACATTTAGACATTTCTCCAATAACATGAATTGTAAGAGGGTCCTTTTTCTTCTTTCCTGGGTGTTTAATACAGATCTTTTTTATTACCTTACTATATATTGGTATATCTTTGATAGCTTGTAATAGAGGGATTTTAATACAGATGTTCTTTACTTCATTTAAAATGTTAGTCTTTCTATTACTAATATTTCTGGAAATGGAGGAATTCTTTGCTCCTGAATAGTTTCCTATGGAGGATGGGTGTGTACTAAAATTTTTGGAATGTTCACATCCTCCAAAATAGCATCATTGATGGGCTCACTTGAATCTTCTTCTTCTTCGTTTGGTTCCTGAATGAAGACTGATGACTTGGGTTTATTATTCACAACTCTTCCCGATTGTAATTGAATTTAATGTACAGATACAGTCAAAATAAGGTATGAGGGAAGAGTTTGAAATTCAATGTTGTTAAGAGCTTGAGTTGTTTTATTGTTAGGGTTACGTATCGGTTGTGCATGTAATAATGTCGGTCAAGGAGGATTTGCATTCTGAAAGTGATGATTTTGTTGTGTGATAAAAGGAACTGGAGGTACAAATCCAGGCGACATTTTCTAGAAATTTGTTTAATTCTAAGGATAAGGATGATTAGGTGCAGGGATATGTTGTGGCTAAGGATATGGTTGTCCTCTCCATCCTTGTGACCAATATTGTTGTTGTGGAAATTAAGAGAGACTCCTTAGGTTTCAGGGTAGAACTACTTCCTATAGGTGTCTTTCGATACCTTTCCGGTGAGTTAGTAGTTGGGGAATTACATCCCCTATGGTAGTTAGTAGAGACTTCAATAAATTTTCCAGTCTTGAGAAATCTATCCTGAGGATCTGTAATTCTACTCATGAAAGACTTTTAAACTAAAGAAAACATATGCTACTACTGTTTATGTATTTTGGGGGCACTTGTTATAATAGATGCGTAGGTTCTTACCTCTCGTCTTACCGCTCCCTTGCTACCAACCTATTACTAAACTTCATAAAGAATTATAATACCTTACAGAACAACTCCTAGGAAATGGCGCCAAAAGTGTTGGGTGTATTATAATGTCTAAATTAATCCACCTATTCTTTAATTATCAACCGGGGTTGGTAAGCTTAGAGTTGACTCAAAATATATGCGAAGGTAGAGGGTCTTGTATAAATATTTAACAAACAAAATATCGAAAGATATTTCAAAATGAAAAACCAAGTCAAAATCCTAAAACTGTACTTATTAAAGTAATTAAACTGAGGCAAAATAATAAATTAAACAATTGATAATAAACTTTAAATTAAAATACATTCAACAATTAACTATTCAAATGGAAAACTAGGGTACAAGGAAAACTTAACTTATAAGCAACTAGAAAACTTAATAAAAGAAGCAAGTAGAAAACTTAATAAAAGAAATATCTTTAGGTTTTGTCCTACAATTTATTTCAACAATAACACAATCATAAAAGAGACAACCTAAAAACATACTAAGGAAGACACATATAACACTAAATCTCACATACAAACAAATAAATCAATCTAAGAAGCATAAGTATGAAATAATACAATATTAGAACAAAATTAGCAATAACATTCAATAAACAAAAACAACTTAACACACATTCAAGGCAAAAGGAAATAAGGAAAAATAATAAAACTTCAATAAATAACCTAAAACAATTAGATTTTAACTTTAATGTTAAACAAAACTATAATCTAACTATTACAGTCAAAACATAATTCAGACATTAACAAAACAGAACTAAAAGCAATCTTAAAATACATTAAAAACAACAAAAACAGAACTAAGGGCTGAATGACAGACTGAACTGTGGGTCTGAAAGGGGTGGCTAAATAACAGACTAAATAGATTGTCCAAATGGAAGGATGCATAGTTAAAATGGTAAAAACTAACCTAAATGAACTAACCTTCAGCTGAAGTCATGCAGATGTAATTCTAATGCATAAGAATAATAAATAAACCTATTTATTAAGAAAATCTAACAGCAAAATAAACTTAAGAAAATTCTTAAACATAAGCATTGTTCAGGTACACAGGGTACTCCCAAAAGACCGAACACCTTCAGCAACTGCTTCACACAAATAGATCACAGATCAACACACCGATGTTTGTCACGTGGTTAAAATCCTTGAGAGGGAAACAGTCCATGACCCCAGCCAAATAGCTACTTGGAGAAATTTATTATGCAAAAGAAAGAAAGTTAAATATGAGCTTCTCATAATTGATCAACTAGCCAAGGACCCTCTATTCTCTTTAAATAGAGATCATAGACCAATCGGGTGTTAAGCCATGGATCAATGGTAGGTATGATCTAAGAGAAGTTGAATCGTTGGATCACTCTATGTCTAGAATATATCGTGATCGTTGGATTAGAATATTTACAAATGCATACTAATGCATAGTAAAGAAACACACTTTTACCTAACAGATATATTACACAAGTTGATCTTAACTAACTCCTGAGTGTCTAAATATCCTAACAAGCATAAAGAAACCATTTCATATTAATGAATTGGAATGTAAATTGCATAAACTGATAGTTAAAATAGAAATGAAATAGACAGAATTACATCTACTTAACTTGATAAACAACAATCTATTTTATCTAACTTGCAAATAAATCAGACAACAGACTGAAAATAAAATGACTAAAAGCAAGACTGGAAACAAACTATGCATGCAATCTAATTATCTAATTCATAAATCAAATTGCATTACATAAATAAAACAGACTGTGAATTAAACTAGCTACAACAGGAAAAATAAAGGAAATAAACAAGAAAAAAAACCTCTAGTTGATGAGGGGCCCTCTCAATAATCAGGGGTGATGCTTTGCTAACTTCTACTCAAACGCAACTTTCAACATCAACACATACATATCTTTATTCAGACGGTGGAACATAAATACAGTGCTTAAGAGAAGATCCAAGCATGAACTGATACTGTTTGACTAACCTAACTCTTCTAGCTAACTGATCTCTCTCACAGAGGCTGGTATATATAATAATTTATAGGGATGAGAAAGTCAATCCTTGAGTGGTCAACTGCTCTATAAATTTAGTTAGTAATAAAGGTGTTTAACTGATCACAAGACAACACACAGGAATCTCCCTTTTTCAGCACGAACAGTCTTCAGAGGTGGCACAAGATCTTCTCTTCATCATGAACAATATTTAGAGATGGCGCACAGGTTCCTTCCTGAGCACAGTAGGTAACTGATGGTGAAAAGAGGACAGCATAGTGGCGAATCTTCTAGAGCGTGTGTTGAATGCATCAATCTAGCACGTTGATGGTTGATGCAGTGGTGAGCAAAGGAGAATGCATGATGGAAAATATCTAGAACATAGCTTCATCATCTAGACATGTGGATAACAGTTCATTTGCAAGATGTTTCACGTTTTGAATGCTGAAATTAATTCTCAGCAGTACGCAGTTTGATGGATGATCTGGATGGAGAGTTGAATGTTAGGCTGGGCTGTGAGCTAGATACATTGGGCATTGATCTAGGGCGAACAAATTTTCTATCTGCTGGTGCGCTTTAAGGATGCAGTCTACGGCAACACATCTCAACATCTGGCAAACCACTAGCGAGTTTCACACAACGGAATGGATGACAAGATGGATGTTGAGCTGGACATGGTGTGCGAAAGGTAGGATGAATGCATTCTATTTATTAATTTAGCCCAAAAATATTATAAAATCTGCAAACAATAATATAAATTAGTTAACACATCAAATGCACTTTAATAATGTCATTTTTAATTAATAAAACCATAAAAAAACATAAATAAAAATATTTCATATAAACCTTAAATACACTTGTACATGAGGCTGAATAATGATCTATGTGTCATAAAATATACAAAAGATAATAAAATATGTGTTTAAATGAGTAATTTATCTGCCAAAAATGATAACAAATCTAGGATCAATAGTTCGTAGAGGCAACTAAAGAACCAACCCGTGGAGCTATGGAACCACTTCCGAGGACGGCTACGGTGGCCTGTGTTATAGGAGAAAGGTATGTTTAGCTTTTTGTTTTCTTGCATTAGTTTAACCGATACACATGTTAAAAAATAATAAAAATATTTGCTTTCAGTTGGTAGTTTAGGTTTCTGTTTTTCCATTGAACTTTTCCTTATGATCACACCGATCTAAGGTTAGTGCTTCTACACAGAATAGGGGAGAAATCTTGATTACAATAAAGTCATAACCATATACAAAAGGATCACTAAAATAAAGACAAGAAAATCCACACAAAAGAACACATATATTTATCCTGGGAAACCCTCATGAGGAAGAAAACCTAGTAAAACTTCTTCTATATAGATGTATCAAAATTACAAAGACAAAACCACAATCATGTGCCCCTTCTCCTTGCAGATAAGTCTCTCTCTCTCTCTCTCTCTCTCTCTCTCTCTCTCTCTCTCTCCTATGTGCTATACATAAGTGAGCATGTGTGTGTCAAATGAGGAACACACATCCTCTATTTATACTCTTTCTTTCGCTTGACTTTTTCCCTAGCAAGTCGGCCCTAATAAACTTACTGGGTCAACTTCACCTAGGAAGACACAAAATAATATTATATTATATTAAGGTGGATTCTATTGACCCAACATACAATGGAGGTTTTACCTCATGAATTTATGATGACCAAATACAATAGTAACATCCCGACGGAGGAATAAAACATCTCTGATTGGTTACATCAACAAAACACATTTAGAATATTCTTTGAAGTTGCAATATTTCAACACTCCCCTTAACGAGAAGGGTATTCTATTGAAAACAACAACAACAACTATAGGAGCAAGGAGAGAGAGCATATACAACATCATCAAGGTGATACATCTATACGACATTGGAATTTTTCAATGATCATTAGCAACTGGAACATCTTCAGTAATAGAACATCATTTTCTACAACACTGAGTACTCATATTTGATCTCCATATTCTACAACACTCGATCACCTGATCCTTTGCAGCAACACTTTATCTCTTTATCAACATCATCATCAACAACACCATAACCTGGAGCACACATGATCCGATTACAGGACGATCAATCCCTGTCACTTTACGACATAGGTCCAAGGATGATGCAATCCTACCATTTTCTCAGAGACAAAAGTCTATAGATTCTATTATGAGATGATTGGTCCCTATCACTTTAGGGCGTAAGTCCAAGGATGATGCAATCCTACCACTTTCTTGGAAACAAAATCCTATCGATTCAATTATGGAATGATCGGTCCCTATCACTTTAGGGCATAAGTCTAAGGAATATGCAATCCTACCACTTTCTCAGAGACAAGAGTCTATGAAACAATTTTGGGATGATCGGTCCCTATTACTTTAGGACATAATTCCAAGGACGATGTAATCCTACCACTTTCTTCAAGACAAAATTCTAAGGATTCAATTTCGGGATGATAGGTCCCTATCACTTTAGGACATAAGTCCAAGGATGATGCAATCCTACCACTTTCTCAGAGACAAAATTATACATATTCAATCACTAGATGATCGATCCCTATCACTTTAGGACATAATTCCAAGGGAAATTCAATCCTCTCACAACATGGAGACAAAGGTCTACGGATCACTTTAGGACTAATTGTATCTGGGATTTCTCCCTTGCTACAGGGCAGGAATGGATCCCTTCTGTCTATAGGATGGAAAGGTAGGTTCCTGTATGGAAATGCAGAAAATAAATGGACAGAAATGAAGAAAGAACAGTAAGACAAGAAACAGCTAGAAACCCCTCTGCAAACAATGTTAGGGCTTAACTCCAGCTACTTGTAAACAACTATTAGAAACAAAAAACCTGCAAAACAAGTTAAGGAACAAACCTGCAAGCAAATATGGGTTATAAAACTGTTAGAATATAATCCGTCAGGATTATTGTAAATAAATAATTAAATAGGAATTTGAATAGTTGCCCGGGAAGGTGAAAAGGCTTGTTCTCAACCGCCTCATTGTAATCTATAAATTAATGTTTTAGTCGTGAATAGAATATTGAATCGGGAGTTATACCTAACAACTGGTATTAGAGCAGGTTGTTTTCCATAAATCCTGTGACATTTATGCGCCCTCCTTCCTGCCATTCTGCTTGCCATTCCATTGCCAGACTGCTCCATCAGTCTGCCAGTAGAGTCGCATGCAAATTCCTTCATGATTAAGTGTGTGTGCTGGGAAACCCTAATGAGTTGAGTGTTTCGATGATTATCCTGCGTAGAGTTACCTGAGATGCTACCTCTCATATCACTGCGACCTCTCATATCACTGCGTGTTACCTAAGCCTAACCCTAATTTTTAATCAGGCTCCCTTCCTCCAGTTTTGTGCTGCGTTATTGTGGCAATACTTCTCGTTATGGTTTCCATGATCGATTTTGCCTAAATGCTGTGTTCGGGCATAACATCCTATTAGACTGATATATATATGTGTGCTGCAAACTGATATATATACTGCCAAGACTGCCGCGTCCTCCATTCTATTAGACTGATATATATATGTGTGCTGCAAACTGATATATATACTGCCAAGACTGATATATATACTGTGATGCGACCTGCCTACAATAATGCTGCGTGCCATTGAAATGGGTTGAAGACTGTTGATGGTGTAAGAGAAATAAACTTCTGTTTATACCTGCGTGAAGAGTGCCTTCACGCGCTGGAGGAGACAGCTGCGTGTTGTTGAGAGGAAGATTGGAGAATGCGTTTTGGGCCTTGTTGTGCCCCTGCTCAACAGCCTTTTAAAATCATTATTTCATCAAACAAAATCCCATTTTGTTTGATGAAATGATTAAATTTTAAAGGGATAAGTTCGGCTACTGAAAGGAATATTTTTCCTTGGCTACTGATTGATTGAAGTTCAACATTTATGAACAACCTTTGCAAGTTACATTAGATCAATGAAATCGCTGCCTTTGAATTACTGGTCTGGATGAACTTTGACTAGGAAGATTGATTTATGAGTATTCATGGTTTTTATGCTCGCTGTTGTCTATCCTAGTTTTGCATGTTCCTTTGAATAATAGACATTGGTTTAGTCGATTTCATTTTTATAAATATTAATGAGGTTGTTTAACATAGTGTTCATGCCAAGTAGAGCGATGGTGATTAAAATCTTAAGCTTTGGGATTATGTTTAAGCTTGGACACATGATTTACATTGTCACATCCTAAGGTTCGTTAACCATGGGCTACATTAATATTGAATTGCATTTGACAATATGTAAAGGGTCCAGTTTTAAACTATATGGTTTATCATTGTTCGCCACCTTTGATGAATGGATCGAACATAAGGTTGAGGTCGCGTATATTATGGTTGTATTGGAAGTGATTCATGGCATGAGTCACGTTTATCACCATTTCAGAGTGTTATTATGACACTCATTCTTACCTTGTACTCCACGTACATACTCCCTGTCGTGGCTGTCCACCATTGAAGCACCTGTAACTACGTACACCTCGCGCTCTCTGGTCATTTAATGCAGGCTAGATGGGGTTAACATCAGTCTTTCGGGGTTTCGACCATCATTTACGATTATCACTCTGAGTAGTGATGGCTCTGATCATGTCGAACCCGCAAGGGTTTCGCCTGTATTTACCCATGGCTCACCCTTTGCATTACTCATTGTTGCTAAGTCTTGGTTCCAAGTGCTCTCAACCTACTCTTCTGTCATTGATTCAGTGGTGGCGAGTGCTTGGTGCATGGTTTCGTATTCACAAACAATCAGCGATGGCTCCTGTTGTGAGAGTTGAGCATTACGAGTTAACCCTATTGGATTCGAACCCTGGGCTTTTGCAGAAATTTAGGGACGTAGGGTGGTTGCCATTCTTAGAGAGGTTTTCTGATTCCAATCCAGAAGTCACCAGAGTATTCACATTGTCCCTGGTAAATTATCAAGCTGAAGTGGGAGATTTGTGTTTTCGATTTGATGAGAGGTCGGTTGCGAATGCAACAGGTCTCCCTCTGTCCGGACAAAAGTGGTTCAAGTATCAGAGGATGGAGATTACGGAATGGAGAAGTTTGCTGAAAAACCTAACGCAATATGTGTCCTTTCGAACAGGGGTTGCACGTAAGTATTTCTTGAAAGATTTGCGCCCTGTGCTCGATTTAATTCATCGTTATTTAACTTGCGAAGGTAGGTTGTCTTCGGCCTATGTGTATCACCTTCGTTTGATGGCTGCTTTCATAGGATTTCCCATCAATCTCCCTTACTATCTTCTTCACAGTCTGTTTAAAATGTCAAACGCCATTAAGAAGGGACCAAAACATCTAAGTCACAGTCTGTTTCACCACGGGTTAGTGCGTATGTTAATAGAGAATGAATTAATGAAATCTGGTCACTCATGGGAGAAATTCATAGAGGCAAATGGTTTCTCAGGGTTCTGTCATTGTATGTTCGATAGCCCAGATGATTGTAATAAACACAGGGTTTCAGGTTCGACTCCTCTGAGTAAATCTACATTAAACCCTAAGAGTGCAAAACCCTCTCAAGCACCTGTGTGTAATTCAAAGGATGATTCCCAGGCCTCTTTACAGTCTCGGCGTGTAAAGAAATCTCCAACCCTTTCTCCCGTCACTCCATCAAACAGTAGCGACAAAGCTGGAAACCGTCGGGGAAATTTACCTAAGTCCAAGTTGGGTAGAAGGTTAACCAGGAGCATGTTGAAGGCCAAGGTGGCACAAAACCGTGTGAATGATAAATTTCCAGTCGAAACCGTTGTAATTGATGACGAGGAAAATGTTACTCGTTCGCCTGTTAATGATGATGTGGTTCACTGTGAGTTTGTTGCTAATCTAGTTGAGCAGAGTAACCCTGCGATAGTTGAAGATATCTTTGAAACCCCTTCTCTGTCTGTAGAGGTTCAGCCTGTTGAGCCTGGTGTCGGTGTCACTTTTGATGGTGATAGTCCTCCATCAGTCGATAAGAAAGTTCAGGAGGTTCAAGCTGATTGCACGATTGACTCTGTGGAAAAGGAGAAGTTTGTTAAAACAACCTCGGACGTTCCTCGTGTAATTGGGGAATCTTTTCAGCCACTGTTCATTAGTTGTCTGTTGGACAGGGTTCGCCGAATGGAAGAAAAGATGAACGAGATAGTGGCGAGTCGTGACTTGTTAAAAGTTGATAATGCAGGGTTAAAAGTAAAAGTCGACGAGAGCAATCAACATATTT
>LPNX010496139.1:149352-161135 GCA_001517045.1 Pseudotsuga menziesii | reverse complement strand
GGCCAAACTTACTTTAGCTGAAAATTTCGAAGAAGCAATTAAGGTTGAAAAGGATGTGTTTGCCACAAAGGCGAATTCCGGAGTAGATACCGAGTCAGCATATTCTTCTCGTAAGAAGATCGACAGTCCTGCCAAAAATGCAACTGGTTCTGACAAAAGAAGTCAAGATGCTTTAGATTTGGATAGTCTTCAACGAGTCATCAAAAAAATTTCTAATGAGATCATCGATTTAAAAAAAG
This sequence comes from Pseudotsuga menziesii, assembly GCA_001517045.1. Lineage (NCBI taxonomy): Eukaryota > Viridiplantae > Streptophyta > Pinopsida > Pinales > Pinaceae > Pseudotsuga > Pseudotsuga menziesii. Next base: position 160,896 of record LPNX010496139.1, on the reverse strand, counting down.
GCACTTCTGATAATACCCCAAATAAAGAACCACCCAGACAGTTATTTAGAAGACCTTTTCAAAATCCACCTGTAAAACAAAATTCACCCTCTGAAGCTAATAACATTGAGGAAATTAACAGTTTTCTCAAAGCAATAGTTTCAGATCTGGAAACAACTACTGAAATTGAAACTCAGTCTTCAGGACAGAGTTCTCAAGATAAACAAGACACCAATGATAACAGTGATAATAAACCACCCAATGTCATCAGTCATTTTTGGGACACCTCAGAATTAACTGATGACGAAGAGGTGGCTGTTGTCAATGTGAATCAGCATCAGCATAACACCAGGAGTAAAAAAGATCAGCCTTCAACTGAACCGGCCACAACTGTTCCAGATAATAGCTCAGCTGCTAAAGACAAAGATCAGCCTGCGATTAGTAAATCTGTACCTTCCCTTGAATTAGAATATGATTTGATTGAAGACTTAAAGAAGAGCAGGGCTAATATTTCTCTATATGAACTCATAAAAATACCTATAATTCGTGAGAGAATGGTGCAAGGGGTTTCCCCAAGTAAAACTAGTAAGACTTCTTCCAACCAGAATAGTGCTGTTACTAATAAAGATAATTCGCAAAAGTCTTCAGTCAATGCATCATCGATAGGAAAAAAATCTGATTCTTCAACTCCACCCTTTTTACTTTCGTTTGAAATATTTAACCGCAAAGTACATAACTGTATGATTGACTCAGGGGCATCCAAAAACATAATGCCTTACTCGGTGTGTAAAATGCTTAATGCTGTCCCTCAGCCTTGCGATACCAGTATTGTACAGCTGGATCGTTCAAACGTAAAGGTAATAGGAAAACTGAAGGAGGTGCTTATTAGGTTAGCTTCCAATCCCCAAGTACATTTTGTTATCGATATTATTGTTGCTGATATACCAGAAGCGTATGGTTTATTTCTTAGCAGGGATTGGTCACAAAAACTCGATGGATATTTCGCGACAGACTGGTCACACTTATGGATACCTCATAAGGGTCATCCGAACAAAATCAGAATCGATAGAGAACGGTATATGAAGCATACCGTCACGGAAATTGATGACTCAAATGAACCAGTCCTGTTTGCTGATACCATATTGGGCAACTATATGGCTGACTCGTATTTTGGCAATTTAGAGGCTGAAATTTCAGAAATTCCTGATTTAAATCAGCAGTCTGAAATCTGTCATTTTACACAAGTTCCAGCTGAAATCTCAGTCTCGGATACACCACATTTAGATCTCAATGACGGTTTGTGGTCTCTTTACTTTGACGGTTCCAAGTCAAAAGAAGGCGCTGGTGCAGGATGTTTACTGATTGACCCTTGTGGAAAAAGGTATTTCATTGCTTGCAGATTAGAGTTTGACTGCACAAACAATATCGCTGAGTATGAAGCCCTCATTCAAGGGCTGAAGAAAGCGATTGATTTGGGAGCCAAAGCCTTGATAGTCTTAGGAGATTCCAAAATTATTGTTCGTCAGGTACGTAATACCATACACTGCATAGCTGGACACTTGAGAAACTATCAAACTGAGGTATGGAATTTGTTGTTCGCATTTGAAGCATTTAATATAAGTTCCATTCCTCGCTATTTAAATCAGGAAGCTGATCTTTTGGCTAATGTAGCTTCAAGATTGATTCCCTCAGAAGGAATTCTTACTGATGCTTTCTCGGTTGAATTACTGTTCAGGCCTTCTATTCCTGACAACATTACAAATTGGAGAGTCTTTGATGACGACCAGCAATTAATCGACTTCCTGACTCTAAGGATACCTTCAAGGATGCAGTCTGTGATGAAATGACTCACGATGAGGATCTGCATAATTTTACGGTAATCCCCAAGCCTTGTTCGGTTCAAGAGTCCCTTGATCAGGTTAGTCCTCTTCCCAGGTCAGTAATCAAGTTTGAGAAATTTTATGACTTAAGGGACAAATTCAAAGCTGCAAAAAATAGTAAAACTAATAGCTCCATCATGCAATCTGATATTGTTAATCTAGGAACTGAGCAAAACCCTCAATGTGTAAATTTGGGCAGCACATGTATTGCTCAAGAACGAACAGCCTTCATCAAACTCTTTAAAGAGTTTAAAGACATATTTGCATGGACCTATGATGACTTGAAAACATTCGATCCCAATATCATGCAACATGTCATTCCTATGAAACCGGAGGCGAAGCCTTTTCAACAAAAATTGAGGAAGATGCATCCCAGCCTAGAACCAGCTGTCAAAAAGGAGCTAAATAAACTCCTTGCCGCTAGGATAATTTTCCCCGTTCGGCATGCCCAATGGGTAGCAAATCTTGTACCCGTAAGGAAGAAAAACGGCGACATTAGATTGTGTGTCGAATTCCGAAACCTGAACAAAGTTTTTGATAAGGACAATTATCCTGTTCCTACAATGGAGAAAATCCTGCAACAGGTCTCCGGATCTGAGATGTTTTCGCTATTGGACGGCTTTTCAGGATACAACCAAGTGTTGGTATCCAAAGCTGACCAATTGAAAACAGCGTTAAGGACACCTTGGGGAACCTACGCTTACAGAAAGATGCCTTTTGGTCTCATAAATGCTGGTGCAACATTCCAGAGAGCAATGGATATCGCCTTCAGAGGTCTGATTGGTAAGTTTGTTGTGATTTATCTTGATGATGTTACTGTTTTTTCTAAAAATAGGACTGATCATATAACTCATCTCAGGCGAGTTTTCGAGCGTTGCAGGAAGTACGGTATTTCGCTAAACCCTAAGAAATCTATCTTTTCAGTCACTGAAGGTAAGTTGCTGGGTTTCGTTGTGTCTAAACAAGGCATTAACATTGACACAGAACGTACTCATGCTATATCTCAGATTTCGATGCCTCACTCAAAAAAGTCCATGCAGTCCTTTCTTGGAAAAATAAATTTTGTTTCTAGATTCATCCCTGGCTATACGGAAATTGTTAGGCCATTACAGAAGATGATTAGGAAAGATGTTGAGTTTAAATGGAACGTTGATGAAAAGCATTCTTTTCACGACATTTTAAAAGCTATCGCTGAAGCCCCCACTCTCACTAGCCCAGATTTTTCCAAACCATTTATTTTATATACTTTCACTTCTGATCTGTCTTATGCTGCTATTCTGACACAGAAAAACCAGGAAAATAATGAGGCTCCTATCGCTTTTACGAGTTCTGTTCTTAACGGTGCAGAACTGAATTACCCGGAAGTGGACAAACAAGCTTTTGTGGTCTTTAAATCTGTTAAACATTTCAGGCCTTACTTACTGAAGTCCCACACCAAGGTAGTTGTACCATATTCTGCAGTAAGAAATATTTTGGTGCAGAAGGATCTTGGTGAAAAACGAGCACATTGGGTCACCCCACTTCAGGAATATGACCTGGAAATAAAACCATTAAATATTGTCAGGGGACAAGGTCTATGTAAGCTAGCAGCTGGCTCTGCAGACAGTGCTGAATCAGATCTGCAATTCTTCAGTGACCCTTCCTTATTTGAAAGGGAAGTTTTTCTGAACTCTGCTCCTCCTGATTCTTGGTATGAGGATGTTAAATTCTTCTTGTTACATGGGACAGCCCCTGAACATTTAGACCCACGTCATAAGAGGGCTTTGAGATTGAAATCTACACCTTATCAGCTCATTGACAATATCTTGTTTAGAAATAATTTTGAAGGAGTATTCCTTCGTTGTCTGGAAAAGGATGAGGCTGATAACGTGTTATCTCAATTGCATGCAGGTCCAGCGGGAGGACATTTCAGCGGAGAAACGACGGCCCATAAGATACTTAAAGCTGGGTATTACTGGCCCACATTATTCAAAGATGCATATGCTTTCGCTCGGAAGTGCCAGGACTGTCAAAGGACAGGAGGCAGGCTCAAAAGGGCAGCATTACCCCTCCAGCCAGTTATCATTGAAGTCCCATTTCAGCAATGGGGTCTGGATATTGTCGGTCCAATTACTCCAGCCTCTTCGCAGCAGCATAAATATATTCTTACAGCCACGGATTACTTCACTCGTTGGGTTGAAGCCATCCCATTACGAATAGTCAATTCATATCAGGTGATAGCTTTCCTTGATTCCTTCATCATCACTAGATTTGGTATGCCTGAGTCTTTAATATTTGATAATGCTACTTATTTTTCTTCTGTTAAATTGACTGAGTATGCATTAGAAAAAGGGATAAAATTAAAGTATTCTGCTAACTATTACCCTCAAGGTAATGGGCTGGCAGAATCATCTAATAAAAATCTGATTAAAATTATCAAACGTACTGTGGCTAACCATCACAGAGATTGGCATACTGCTCTGTCAAGCGCCTTGTGGGCTGACAGGGTAACCCCCAAAGCCGCTATTGGAAATTCTCCATTTTTCCTAGTATATGGAAAGGAAGCTATTCTACCGCCTCACTTGTTCCTGCCTTCGTTACAACTTGCCCAGTCAGTGCAAGAAGTACCATGCTCAGCTATGGAGCTTCGAATTAATACTTTGCAGAAGTTAGAAGAGGATAGGGAAATGGCTAGAAAGAAGTTTGAAAAACATCAGCAGACTGTGAAGCGTTGGTTTGACCTCAGAAAATCAGTCAGTCGAGATCTGGAAATAGGTGATTTAGTTTTGAGATGGGATAAGGAACATGAAGATAAGGGAAAACATACAAAGTTTCAGCGTTTGTGGCTAGGACCATTCATTATTACAGAAAAGCTTGGTCCCAGCACTTTCAAGCTGCAAACACTGGAAGGTGAGATTGATGACCTTCCAGTAAATGGTCACTTAATCAAGAGATACTTCTGTTGATCCTCCTCAAGGGATCATCCTGTATATATCACTGGTGTGGTGTGCTTGTTTGAACGATTTTATTGCATTTGGTCTGTGATTCTTTCACTTTTTATTTCTTGTGCTTTTTTTTTTGTGATCTGAACTTGATATGATTATCAAATCCCAGAACTGATGACTAAATTCAATTTCTGAAATTTACCTGAAAATCATGCACAGAGGCATTATTTTTCTGAAAACTGTCATTCTGTTTTACTCTCCAAACAGAGAAGAAAATTCCATTTTTCTGGATATTACCAGCAAATTTTAACACATGTTAATTCCTTATATCAGTTTCTGCAAAGTTCTGTCTGAGGAGATTAGAGTAGTGTTTGGTAAGGTCATCTATTAAATCTCTTACACCATCCCTTCTCGTAAAGAGGAGCAGACTCGCCTCCCTTCCTGCTAAGATAATCTCTCTTGGGATTAATTTTAATTACGTTCTGGACAAAGATAGACTTGAACAGTCGAAAAGATGTCTGAAGGAAAGAAGGTCTCATCACGAGCTGGTCTGTTCAGGATCATAAGTTTACATCCAGTAGCATTGTCGTCTCCGGTTACCAAGCCTGGGCAATGACCCTTAGACATAAAATCTGAGGGGTGAAAGGTCTCATCACGAGCCGGTTCATTTTACTGTCATGTAGGCTGGTGACTGACATGAGTACTATCAGGTTATCAAGCTTGAATCATGGCCTTCATGACTAATGAAACAAATAAAAGAGAAAAATAGAAAGTGAATGGTAACAGTTTATCTTGCCCAGAATTGTAAACTTTTCCCTAGCAGGTTGGATACTGGCAGTTTGTGGGTTTTGAAGCAACCATGTCGAGGCTATGGATGCCTGCTGGCAGCAGGGCTATGCTTGTGGTATTGTGATTTTACCTTTTAAGACTGAACCATTCGCTGTTCTACTTTTAAGGAATGATTTTTGTTAGAAATCTGAAGTTTGTCAAATAAATAACTGAAACTGTCATCGGCTGGTAATGTTTAGAACTATGAAATTTTTGAATCTGGTTGAGATGTTAAGGCAGTATTATCTGTGCAATGAATCATGTTTAGAACTTTAATTCCTTTGCTTGCATGATTTCAGGTAAATGAAAAGAGATAACTGTTTCGTCCAGCAAGTCGCCATCTGTTGTGCCCCTGCTCAACAGCCTTTTAAAATCATTATTTCATCAAACAAAATCCCATTTTGTTTGATGAAATATTTAAATTTTAAAGGGATAAGTTCGGCTACTGAAAGGAATATTTTTCCTTGGCTACTGATTGATTGAAGTTCAACATTTATGAACAACCTTTGCAAGTTACATTAGATCAATGAAATCGCTGCCTTTGAATTACTGGTCTAGATGAACTTTGACTAGGAAGATTGATTTATGAGTATTCATGGTTTTTATGCTTGCTGTTGTCTATCCTAGTTTTGCATGTTCCTTTGAATAATAGACATTGGTTTAGTTGATTTCATTTTTATAAATATTAATGAGGTTGTTTAACATAGTGTTCATGCCAAGTAGAGCGATGGTGATTAAAATATTAAGCTTTGGGGTTATGTTTAAGCTTGGACACATGATTTACATTGTCACATCCTAAGGTTCATTAACCATGGGCTACGTTAATATTGAATTGCATTTGACAATATGTAAAGGGTCCAGTTTTAAACTATATGGTTTATCATTGTTCGCCACCTTTGATGAATGGATCGAACATAAGGTTGAGGTCGCGTATATTATGGTTGTATTGGAAGTGATTCATGGCACGAGTCACGTTTATCACCATTTCAGAGTGTTATTATGACACTCATTCTTACCTTGTACTTCACGTACATACTCCCTGTCGTGGATGTCCACCATTGAAGCACCTGTAACTACGTACACCTCGCGCTCTCTGGTCATTTAATGCAGGCTAGATGGGGTTAACATCAGTCTTTCGGGGTTTCGACCGTCATTTACGATTATCACTCCGAGTAGCGATGGCTCTAATCATGTCGAACCCGCAAGGGTTTCGCCTGTATTTACCCATGGCTCACCCTTTGCATTACTTACTGTTGCTAAGTCTCGGTTCCAAGTGCTCTCAACCTACTCTTCTGTCGTTGATTCAGTTGTCGCGAGTGCTTGGTGCATGGTTTCGTATTCACAAACGATCAGCGATGGCTCCTGTTGTGAGAGTTGAGCCTTACGAGTTAACCCTATTGGATTCGAACCCTGGTATTTTGCAGAAAGTTAGGGACGTCGGGTGGTTGCCATTCTTAGAGAGGTTTTCTGATTCCAATCCAGAAGTCACCAGAGTATTCGCATTGTCCCTGGTAAATTATCAAGCTGAAGTTGGAGATTTGTGTTTTCTAGTTGATGAGAGGTCAGTTGCGAATGCAACAGCTCTCCCTCTGTCTGGACAAAAGCGGTTCAAGTATCAGAGGATGGAGATTACGGAATGGAGAAGTTTGCTGAAAAACCCGACGCAAGATGTGTCCTTTCGAACAGGGGTTGCACGTAAGTATTTCTTGAAAGATTGGCGCCCTGTGCTCGATTTAATTCATCGTTATTTAACTTGTGAAGGTAGGTTGTCTTCGGCCTATGTGTACCACCTTCATTTGATGGCTGCTTTCATAGGATTTCCCATCAATCTCCCTTACTATCTTCTTCACAGTCTGTTTAAAATGTCAAACGCCATTAAGAAGGGACCAAAACATGTAGGTCACAGTCTGTTTCACCACGGGTTAGTGCGTATGTTAATAGAGAATGAATTAATGAAATCTGGTCGCTCATGGGAGCAATTCATAGAGGCAAACGGTTTCTCAGGGTTCTGTCATTGTATGTTCGATAGCCCAGATGATTGTAATAAACACAGGGTTTCAGGTTCGACTCCTCTGAGTAAATCTACATTAAACCCTAAGAGTGCAAAACCCTCTCAAGCACCTATGTGTAATTCAAAGGATGATTCCCAGGCCTCTTTACAGTCTCGGCGTGTAAAGAAATCTCCAACCCTTTCGCCCGTCACTCCATCAAACAGTAGCGACAAAGCTGGAAACCGTCGGGGAAATTTACCTAAGTCCAAGTTGGGTAGAAGGTTAACCAGGAGCATGTTGAAGGCCAAGGTGGCACAAAACCATGTGAATGATAAATTTCCAGTCAAAACCGTTGTAATTGATGACGAGGAAAATGTTACTCGTTCACCTGTTAATGATGATGTGGTTCACTGTGAGTTTGTTGCTAATCTAGTTGAGCAAAGTAACCCTGCGATAGTTGAAGATATCTTTGAAACCCCTTCTCTGTCTGTAGAGGTTCAGCCTGTTGAGCCTGGTGTCGGTGTCACTTTTAATGGTGATAGTCCTCCATCAGTCGATAAGAAAGTTCAGGAGGTTCAAGCTGATTGCACGATTGACTCTATGGAAAAGGAGAAGTTTGTTAAAACAACCTCGGACGTTCCTCGTGTAATTGGGGAATCTTTTCAGCCACTGTTCATTAGTTGTCTGTTGGACAGGGTTCACCGAATGGAAGAAAAGATGAACGAGATAGTGGCGAGTCATGACTTGTTAAAAGTTGATAATGCAGGGTTAAAAGTAAAAGTCGACGAGAGAAATCAGCATCTTTCACGATTAAGGAATCACAAAAACAAACTTATAAAGAGAGTCCTTAAATTGCAGGATGCGAATGAGAAAAGTGAGGAAAAGCTGCGTGAGCTCAATGCTCAGATCGCCTTAATGCAGTTTAAAGCTCCTTCACCAAGTCAATCTAGTGGAGTTAACATTCAGGTTTTCAATGCCCCAGTCGTTCTGTAGTGTTTGGTGATATGTTATTTAATTGATCAAGTTCAGGTATTAGTTTATTTCGAATTTATTTGTTGATGATTTTGTTTGCTATTATTTTAATTATGTTTTAATTATAATTCCTGTATGTGGTATTGCAGATAGTAATATCTTTTTCCCCGATTTTGAGGATTTCAGTTATGTTGGCGATCCCTGTATTTCTGGAGACAAATCAATTTTGGGAGGATTGCTTTACAGGTGCCACTCTTTGGTTTTCGATCCCATGTGATGGATGGAATAGTTGTGCGTTGGTTGAAAAACGACATGTTCCACTTGTCGTTTTTATTCGATATTAGTTAGGGATCGCAATCTTGTTTATTAGATTCTGATAATGTATTTTGGGAAAACTCAAGATGTATTTAAAGGGCTGATAGTGAACATTAGAGGGGTCGATACTTTGGGGAAGCAAGGACAAAATTGTTGGCTCGTTCTATTTGAGCTCCTAGGCAGTTACCTGTCAGTTGTTATGATGTTTGGGCTGGTGATGTTTTATACACATTTACAGTTTTAAAACTTTTTATGTGTCTTATAATATCTATTCAGTTTTGATATCTGCTTTCCTATGTTATGATGTTTGTTATAATTTCCTTTGTTGAATTGTGCGAATATAATTTTTCAGGTATCGGCTGTTCCTGTTTTTAATTGTGTTGGTATATCATATTCTGTAGTTAATAATTGATATTATTATTACGCAATGTGTAATGATGCTTGTATGATTTGCAATATTTGAATTTCTTTAAATATTAGCAAATGTTTACGTACAGTGCTTTTACCAACAACAGTTGGCTGCAGGTTAAATTAATTTTTGCTCCTGATCAGGATAGGTATTAGATTAGAATCATACTCTATTCAGTTTTTGTCTTTGTACTATCTAAAGAACCCTGTGGAGTCAGATCTTTTTCATTAATTATTTTCAGTTTATCCTTTTATGTAATTACTGTACATATGTACATAAATATAACATGATTTTGTAAGTATATGAATCTTGTACAGATTTAGGTCTTATTTATGTGTTTAGAGTTAATGGTTTTGAGTAATTTAACTTAACAGTTTTCAGTTCTTGTAATATATAACTTAGGTTAACTTTTGTAATTATAAGAATAGGATCGACACTAACTATCAGTAGAATTAATCGTAAGCATTAGTATTCTAGGATCCCAGGCCAACAGAGCCTTTAAACCTGTTCGGAGCAGCTATTCCAAACAGCTTGGAGCCTGTTCTAAGGGTCCCGGACTGGGTCGTTTTCCCCCGTTGCGGGCTTAGTCAAATACGCCTATCAACAGGCCTGCATTGAACTATCAACTGTCCCACACCACAATCAATCCCTTTGGAAGTTGCAAACTTCCTCTAGAAAGTGTTGATAGGCTGCGTGGAGGTAAAACATTTTTTTAGTGCTGCAATATTTTGGGAACTACAGAAACCCTAGTTTCTACCTCAGTTATGCGTGGAGATTAAAGACTGCGTGGAGATTGATAGACTGCGTGGAGATTAAAGACTGCCTTCTGAATAACATGATGTGCGGCTCAGGGTGCTGATGATTTTGATCGTAATTAAAGACTGCGTGGAGATTAAAGACTGCGTGGAGATTGAAAGGTTGTGCGTGGAGCCTACATTTTTTTATGCTGCGACCTGCCTGGAGAGACCGTTGGCCGCGTGGAGAGATTGTGCAGTGGGAGACTGCCTGCGTGAAGCTGGTATATATATGGTGTAAGCTGGTAACGAATGTGCTGCGTGAAGCCTTGTCGAGCTCTGAACAGAGACCTGCATGAAGCCTGAAGAGCCCGAGCTGTAATGCTGTGGAGAAAAGACTGTGGAGAAGAAACTATGTTGTGAAGCCTGAATGGTGAAGGTCGTGAATGGTGAAAGCTGTGCGCACAATTAGAGACTGTGAATCTTTTTGATATATTGTGATTTTTGATATATTGTGATATATTGTGATATGGTTTTTGGGGGAATGCACAAACCCTAGACTATTTTTTGTAGACTACGCACTATTGTATCACTATTGGAGACTGCCTATTGGTATCTTGTTGTTGATAAATGAGGTAAGATTGGTGTGACTGCGTTGAGCATGGAGTCTGTTTACTGGTGGCTGCGTTGAAGAGAGTCTGGTGACTATTTTGAAGGCTGCATTCTACTTGAAGGCTGCCTTGGAAGAACAATTAAATCTTCTGGTTTTATTCTATTGATTGATATAAAAATTGAAGATATACTGATATATGCTGACTGATATATATGCATTGCTGGTGTTTTGAGCTTTGTAAACCTAGACTGCTGAAAACCTATTGAAGGCCAAGTTGTATACTGCATTGAAGAGCTGCATAATATTTTTATGTATTGACTGTGACTTTTGGAAGTGCACAAAAACCCTAAGTTGTGCCCTAATTCCTTTGGTGATTGATATCACTGAGTTTTGGAGCTGAGTATATATTGAAAGTTGTTATCCTGTTTGCTGGTTTCACCATTTGCATTGCTGCCTTTTGGAAGACCCTGTACTGAATTTCTTCTCCTTGAAATTGCTGTGAATTGAAGCAGCAATACTATTATTGTATCTCTTTAAAACTTGAAGTTGCATTGTACACCTTGGCAGAGACTGTAGACCTGCAATTTTATTGTTTTTCTCTTTGTCATATCAAGTTTATTATTGTAAATTACACTAACGATTGTAAAGATGCACTCTTTGGAATCTAGTATTGGTGCTGCCCTAGCTGGCAAAGACCAATCCAAAGACCCGTCCAAGGGAGATTGTGGCAAAGAGAGAGGACAAAGAAGAAGAAATTTCAGAGGCAGAGAGGGCAGAAGCAAAAGATCAGACTTGCAGTGCAAGCGTTGCGGAAAGACTAGGCACACATCAGATCAGTGTTGGGCTTCATGGGAGTCCATCAAAGACATGCATAACCAGAAAACACATGACCAAGATAC
>LPNX010496139.1:0-146434 GCA_001517045.1 Pseudotsuga menziesii | reverse complement strand
GAACACCCCTTCGGATTAAGAGGGGGATTGTTAGAATATAATCCGTCAAGATTATTGTAAATAAATAATTAAATAGGAATTTGAATAGTTGCCCGGGAAGGCGAAAAGGCTGGTTCTCAACCGCCTCATTGTAATCTATAAATTAATGTTTTAGTCGTGAATAGAATATTGAATCGGGAGTTATACCTAACAAAAACAACTAAGCTACTAAATAAAATACATGAGCAAACAATGGTATACCTTCTCTTTGGTGCAATGGGCCACCATGCCCTGGCTGGAAGAAGCACCTCTCTCTCTCTCTCCTGGCAATGGAGGAGTTGTGGCTCAATGGGAGAATGAATGGATGAGAGGGGGGATGTGGGTGGCTTGAGAGAAAAAGGGTCTAAAGGCATCCATGGGCAGCATAACAGTATGCAAGGGAGAATCATTTGAGAGTGACCCCCACCCCTCTATTTATAGCATTTTTAGGGTTCTAAGCCCTTGGTTAGGGCTTTAGACCCTTTTTGGGGATTTTAGCCCCTTCTGCCCTAAATTTAGCTCCTTTTAGGGTTTTTGGCTCCTCTGAGGGGTTTTATCCCCTTTTTGGAGGCTTTAGCCCCTAGGAGAGTTATTTAGGCTCCTTTTTGGGGTTTTAAGCCCTTTTACTCATTTTTAAGCCTTTTTGAGGGTGTGTGGGTCTAATGGGGTGATACGAAGGCCGTGCATGGGTGTCCTTGGGTGGTGCAGGCCATGTAGAGCTGAGTGAGGGATTTTTCAGGTTAACAAATTGCCCCCTGATGTGTGAGGGAAGGAGCTCATCTTATGGCTGACGGACATCATAGGATTTGCTGCGGAGAGGTGGTGCTTCTGGGGCTGGGGTATGGTGGATTTTGGTTTTTGTATTAATATGGTTCCCATCAATGGGTGAGATAAAAATAATGTGTGACATGTATATGGACAAGGCGGGCATCCCCATGTTCGTGACATTGTCAAAATAATAATATGATCTATGCTCTAAAATACAAGAGCTGATCATATACAATTGATGATACATAGTGGTTGCCTCAATCTGAGGGTGAATACAATACTGATCCAAAGAACTGCTACATTTGACCCATGGCATTCTCATGGAATGCTATATCTTCATGACTAATCGCCTACTAGATCTGGGATAGTACATAACTGTATGGACTTCCTGATTGGGAGTCGGAGTCTCTATGGTGCAAGTATGCTGCATCAATCATAAATCTATATAGAAGCACTGCTAGGGCTTCTGAACACTATCTCCAACGCAGCCCAGAAATCACAAAGTACATAACCTGTTTAGGTCCCTTGAGTAGACTCATCAATGTGCTAGAGTCAGGTGCCATTCGGGGTCTTCGACCAAATACTGCATGGACCAAACCCTACATGAATCTCAATGGTGCGATGATGTAGTTAGAGTCGAGCACATGAGAAACAACCATCCTGAGAGGCACTAAGGACTCCTATCAAGTGGTCCAAGGAACTTATCAATTAGGTTAATGAAACTAGGATACAGGGACCTCTGGGTATATCCTCTGGAATATGTGTTTTGTTGTCGACAGAGGAAGACTTACCCCTAGTCAAGGCAATGGTGTTTCCTTGACTAGAAGCATGAGGGAGATAACTAAAAGGTTTGAGACAATCTACGGACTGACCCACTGAATGGGGGGGGGAGGGAAATATTTGAACAAGGGTAGGGGGAGTGTGGTAGACTCAAACTTCCTTTTTTTAGAGTATGATGGAAGGGCAGACTAGGCAGCAAATGAAACCGACTCATGGGAATGGGATCATAGTTGTAATACCAGGAATGTCACTGCAAATGGGAAATACTTGGGGGGGGGGGCGGTGGATACTTTTGATATTGATGGGATCCAAGGAAAACACATTGCAGAGTACTCTAAACAAAGGCGACCCAAAGTGGGAATGCTGCCAAACTGTTTTTTGTGGGGTGGTGTCTAGAGACACTCTTGTGGTACGATCTCGTGGATTTTTGGTGAGCCCAAGAAAGTAAATGCTTTATGGTGCTTTCAATTTTAGAGAGTCTGAAAGCATGAAGAAGACTCCAGTGGGGGCTCTTTTTCGTTGGTAGTCTCCTGTGCTCGGAAAAGGATGAAAGTATACATAGGATAACTCGCCCATCCTTTGGGGGATGAGAAACTTCTTTACCATTGGTAGTCTAATCAGGCTAGAAAAGGTTAAATCTATACTGACTGGACAATCATTTAGATACTTTTACGAGCATGAACAAAACCAAGTTTGCTCGGTAATATTTTCTTGATGAGAAGGCTAGAAAAGAGCTTAACGACAACCCATAGTGATATTTTTCATAAAGTGTGGCCCCTCTACCCTAGAAAGCATAAAAGTATGCAGAGGGGTATGTTCTTGGCTTGAATATGCCAAGGTGGTCCTTTTCATTTAATGGTCTACATGGTTTGCAAAAGGAGTTAAACGAGACGATGTAGACGCCCTTTCCTATCCTTTAATGAGCAGGAAAGGAAGCAACTGTGCTCGACAATCTTTTCATTGTTTTTAGGAGTTAGAAAAAAGCTTAAATGAAACTCTAATATGGTCAACCGATTGTGGTGGCACAGGCAGTGCCCCATGTCGGGACAGTGGACGGTGGTCCAAAGGTCATCTGCATAGTATGGACGGAGCAGGTGGATCTCAAACATACCAATACATGCACAGAATAGATCGCGGCAGACTCGCGAGTTGGTGTGGAAAAGGCATGCAAACCAAGGTGGCTCTCGGACAGAGGTCAAGAGAGTTGTGTGTGATTTTTGGTGGACGGACTTGACTACATGTGATGTGAGTGCAAGTCCAAGGGCAATTATATGCCAAATATGTGCAAGAGAAATAAATCATTTTCTGGACAAAGGTTCAGAGATCCACGTAAGGTGCGGTGGATGAAGTAGATGGCTATATGTTAAAAAAAATAAAAATGATGTTCCATAATGGGCAGTGGCCTGAAAACTCCCATGAGTAAAAGAAAGGAAGAGTGATATAAGTACAGGTCCTCAAGCACTTGCATTGCCATGTTGTGGCTCGTAAATTAAGGTAACTTTTGGAAGTGCTCCCAAAATTTGTTTGTTAAACATGAGACAATGGTCTCATAAGGAGATAGAAATTTGAGCCCAAAGGTGTGAGAGGTGTCTCGAACTAGTTTCGGGTGACTTTGGATTAGCAGTTGATGGTGCTGCCCTTGACTTGTTCTAAAAAATGTTGAAAAACAAGAAAGGGAAAAAACTATGCTATAAGGGACTCATAGTGGTTATATCAGGCACAAACTCTCTTGAGGTGGAGCCTATTGCGCAGTTTCTTCAAGAGTCGACCATATAAGTCAGTGAAGAGGTATGCCCCCTTGCCGAGAGTAATATGGTTTAAAGGGAATGGGGTAAAACTGAAGGCGGTCTTACATATATCTCTGTCATTGCATAAGTGGTGCCGGGATAGATCAGGTGGATCTTCCATATCTAACGAGGTGAAAGGGAAATTGGTGCTAGATATCGTGAAAATGGTATTGGTTGTGGCTTTGGTTGCCTTACCCCCAGTCTCTGTTGGAGGAAGAGGGTCAGGCCTGGAGACGGGAGGAGTCTTTGATGGACATGAGTCAACACATCTTGGGGCCTCAGAGGTATGGTAGGTGGTTCAAGGTACCACATAGAATCTCCCAGTGTGAAATCCTGTAGATTGCGGATTGCCAAGACAGACTTACTCACGATCCTGGATGGTAGGAAAAGGAAAAGGATCATGTTGATTAGGAATGAACCCCAATGTTTCCCTGGTAACTGAGGTTGTGGCTGTGGCTGGGGAAACATCAGAAGAGACCGGTCTAATGGACCATTGATAATGGTGGAGACAAGAGGGTGTATAGAACTGGACATCATGTAAATGGACATGGTGTCTGAAGAAGGAGGTGGGGGGTGAACTTCTTCGATCAAGGTGATCTCAGACTCAAGGGAATGTTGACAGAGGTCAGCTAAATCCATTCGAAACTCGGGCAAGTCTTGGCAATGGTGAGAATAATTTCCATACAAACCACAAGGGCGCAAGCATGGTTTGTTCTCAGTGACTTGTTTTTTACAGTTGGTGCGCTTGGAAGTTCGACCACAAGGAGGTCTTCATTTGTATCAATGGCATCCAAATGCACGTGGATGATTGGGATTTCAGGTCAGTTCTGAGTTGGATGGCCCTGTTGCTTGCAGATAGCGTAAGGCAGGATCTACCGAGGTTCTGCAGTAGCTTTCACATTATTTCCCCTGGCCCTTTTTGGGTGGGGCGGTGCTGCTGCGGGTGTGGTGGTTGGTTTTTTCAGACCCGATGGAGGATGGGACTTGACTGCAATGGGCTACACAGGTGTTAAGACTACCTGGGGCATTGATGGTTGAGCTGGTGGATCGAGATACCACACGGGAATCCCCAATGTAAAGTTGGGTAGTTTCAGGGTGGCCATTATTGGCGTGCTCATGACACCAGGTGGAGGAAAGAGGAAGGGAATTGTATGGACTAGAGAGGATCCCAGATAACTCCTTATTGGTTGTATGTGGGGGTGCAGTTGTGGTTGCAGCTACGTGTAATTCTATGGCTGCGGATGATGTTGTGGATGCTGTTGATGTTGCAGTTGCAGACATAGTTGTGGTTGTAGTTGGGGTTGTGGCTGCAGTTGTTGTTTGGGTGCAGCGGTGCTGGATGAGAGAATGCATAAGTCCACAGTCTCATTTTGTGTCAGTGGTGGTGACACTAAGGGGAAATGAGCTATCATGGTGGTATCAAAAAACAACCCAAGACCCACATTCAATAATGGGGAGGCTGGTGGGTTGTCAACCATGGTGTTGGCCGCAAGGACGACATTGGCATGTGTGGTCATCCCTTGCAAATCAATGGTGTTGATGGTAAGGATAACATTGGTGGGTGTCATTAACCCTTGCGGATCATGATAAGTGAGCTAATCAACCGTCACGATCTTCCCTTCATGGGGGAACATCATGAGGCAGAAGACAGTTGATGCAATAGCTCTCATGGAATACATATAACTTCTTTTGAGGAGAAGGTTATAGTCCAATTGAGTGTTGACAACCTCTATGTCAATCAAAACTATATTCCCGGCTAATGTGATGGGGACATGGGGGAGGATTCCTTAGGATTTAGTGGGATGGACATCATAAGCTTGCGAAGTTGTGGAGGATGGTTGCAGAATTGGGGATCCAAGTTTCTACCAGACTAGGGTAGACATAACGTACGTAGATGCCCCCTCATCCACTATGCACCTGTTCACAAACAAATTCTGGATAGATACTGGGATTTGAAAGGCGATGGTTGATGGCATGCACGATTCTCCATTATTTGTGTTGAATGTGATCAACTTGGAGTTAAAGGGGACTATGGCCCCAAGGACAGCTAGTAAGGCTTTTCGCTGCGTTGGGCATGTTTTGAGTACCTCAAGAGTGGATATGGCCATTGGTGTTTGGGCCAAATCGTCCAGGATGCTATAGCTGACTGCAGCTCTAGCCGTGGTGTTATTGGAAACTCGACGTATGGGGAGGTGGGGGAAAGGGGGTAACTAGAGAGGTGCATTGACCGATTTGGACATAGATTGTGTTGATGTGTCAGTGGGTTTGATGGTGCTTCTGTACTGATTTCGTCTGGTTTGTAGGTTGACCTCTTCATTTGTCATGGCTAGCAGGTGGTGGAAACCTGTTTTGGTTGTGGGAGGTGCCCCCAGAGCATTGGGATTGGGTTGGGGAGGGGGTTAGATTGCCACCAATACTTGGACTGGTAATGGGTTCTGAAGCACCATAAGAGGAGGTCCTTGTGGTGCCGGTTTGGGTTGGGCTTGGTCCGTTGTGTTGGTGGCATGTTGAACCTCATTCTAGATGGCCTACTTCGTGTGACCCATGAAGGGACACTCGAATGTGTAGTGCCCATAGACTCACAAAGTGTGCATGGTTGGTTTGTATGCAATGGAGCATTGCATCTCGGTGCATTTGGTCATAGAGGATTTTGGGCGGGTTGGTTTGCCACGAAATTGTTGGGAGGGTTTGGTTGTTGACCGCCTCGCTACAGTTGATTATTGGCTTGGTTCCAAGGTCGGTTATTCCTAGCTTTCCCTTCTTGATTATTGGGGGTTGGCAGGTTGGGATGGTTTTGTTGTGCAAACACTTGTACCAATGGAGCAAGTGGAATAGGGGCAGGGGCTTGAACTGCTTGCACTGGTGGTGCATAATAAATTTGGGTGGGTGGCGGTGCCACAAATGTGGGAATTTTCCCTGCGTATTGTTGTGTCTGCCACGCAAAGGCCTGAGCCTACTGCGGTGGTGCAGGTTGTGTGTAAGAAGTTGTTGCTCCAGACTGGGACATCATTCTTTCATAGTCCAGAGTTTGGTTTTGGTAGGAAACACTATCAATGTTGCTTGGTTGTGGTGGAACTGTAGGTGGTGTCGGATGATGCTGTGGCTGTTGGGAGACCGAGCCTTTGATGCCATCTGCAGCATGGGATGCCCCTGGTGCATCCCGGTAGGAGGTACCCGCACAAGGGGTGTCTAGAATAATGGTGTAAAGGTATCTAGACTGGGAATAGATCAGGTCAAACTGTTGGGCTTTTAGTATGGCCTCCTCTTCAGATTGGGGATGCTCGAATGTGACATCCTTTGCTATGGGTGGGAGCAAGGTTTTAAGAAACCAATCCAGGAAGACCCCGTCATCAAGTTGGATTTTACACAAACTGTGGCGTCACCGCCACTCATGGATGTGGTCGGTTATATGGGTCGTAGTGTTCTCATGGAAAGATAACAAGATCTCCACCCCTTTGTCATATCTGATGGGGAATTGGAAATATTGTAGGAACATGAAAGCCAGGGAGTTGAAATCTGGGTACTTGGCTTCTGGTAGCTCAATGTACCATTTGGATGCAGCACCTGTGAGGGTGCATTGGAACAGTCTTAGCCTGATCGAATCATCTACGATGTTGTTTGATGAGCACCATAGATGAAATGTTATGATGTGGTTTTGGGGACACTCCCCTGCCTTCCCTTCAAACTTGGGAATGTCTGAGGGAAGTTTGGTTGGCATGGGAGGCCAAAAAGGTTTGATGGAGGATGGGGTCGTTTGTCAATCTAGCCAAATCAAGCAAGTTGAGACAAGCCATGAAAGGAATATTTGACCGCAGGTTGATGTGAGATGGGGAAGGTATGGTGGTGGGATTTGCAAGTGCATAATGTACCTGCATAGCTGGGGGTACTGGTGGTGCCATTGTATATGGGCCAGTGCCCCCAAGTGTGGTGTGAGGGACAGTGTGGGTGGAAGGGCCACTGCCCCCATGTACGACAGGAGCGACAGTGTAGGTGAAAGGGCCATTTCCCCCATGTGTGATAGGAGGGGCAGTGGAGGTGGAAGGGCCACTACCCCCAAGTTTTGTACGTGGGACGGCTTGAGTGGTCACTATGGGTGGTGGCAGCTGACTAATGAAATTTTGCATGATCATGCTGGGGCCACCTGCAGGGTTGTTGGTGATGGTTTGTGTTGTGGAGATGGGTCCACTAGTGATTTCTATGCCGAAAAATGGATCTGGGTTTGCACCAACCATGGGGCTTGATGGTGTTGTGTGCAGATCTGGTTCAAACTGATATGGGTCTGAATCTGAATCAAAGGCTGTGTGACCTTCTGATGGTGTGAGAGGTCATTGAGAATGGTCTCAACAGTGTCAGTTCAATGACCCAAATTGTAATGGTTTGCCTCGTAGGTGTGAGGAAGAGCATGAGGGATCAATTGTGTTAGATTTGTGTATCAAACTGGTGGAAATGATTTTTTGGACCCTGGTTTCAATGGCTTCCTATTGGCTATAGGTGGTCACGGCCACCAAGTTTTCCAGAAGACAGTGCTTGGCTTTTTCCTCACAGGCATTCTACTCAATCAGTGGGGATTGTTTCCCGTTTCACTTGGAAAATTCCTCTCAGTGGCCAGCTACTTTGGGGTTCATGTGGTACTCCTCCCAATGATTTTTTGGGATGAGCCCAAGTACTTCCCATGGTTAAGGAAATCAGGGACTTATGTCCTCAAAGACTGCAGATTTTTGAACTTAGTGTAAATTTATAAATTTTAGTGGCTCTCTCAGCATCATGAACTGAGCTGGGTTGATTTACGTGGTATGGTGTGTATGTATTTCTGTGTTTCTGTTATTTGGTAGCTGCAAATGGTTTATGAATATTCCATAGAGTTCATCATATTGTGGTTGAAAGTAGTAAATAAATAGAAATTATGTAGACAGATACCATTTTTTACCTTGAATTGTGATAGCCTAACTAGGTGACTACCTTACACCTATATTCTTCTTCAACTAGGAGAAGGTGTTGCGCTCTCAACACAATGGGACTAAGCCCATCTGTATATCCATAGGTCACCTCCCGGATGCAAGGTTGGTCAATAGGGAGGACGCTTAGCACCGTGCGAAGCCCTCCTTCTCTACCCCCTCTACCTTCCAAGTCACCTGTTTTTAGTGGTTTCGAACAATATTGGGTGAAGGGCCTATTACTGTATGAGCTATGCCCTTCGTCTTATCCCGAAATACCCCAAAGGGTGATGAATAGGTAAAGGAGGAAGGGTAAGCAAGGTTGTTTATTTTAGGTCATTTTTAGTTAGGCTAGATTCATTAACCCATTAAATTTTTTTAACTTACACTGTGTTATGTACATGGAATTGTGATTAACAGAAATAAAAACATAAATGAAACAATTGTATTGGACAAAGGTGGCTGAGCAGCACTCACAGTCCTTAGCTATTAAAAATTAACTTTTGAGTGATTGACCGTATGTTTCGGGTCAAATGTGGTGAGGGGGTCACCAAATTTTTCCAGAAACAGGCGAGGGGGTCGCTTAGATTTTGCAAACAGAAGCAGTCTATCCTTTTGAAGGAAGTCACACCTTTCGGTGGAAAAAGAGCGACCTGGTCACACCTGTGAGGCCTAAATGAGCGACCTGGTCCCCTGTTTAGTCCTGATATGTGCGACCTGCTCCGGATTGGGGGTTTTTTTATCCTGAGTCACATCTGGCCGACAGTAACCTACACTGTGGCCAAATGGACTCGGATTTGCCTTATGGAGGCTCGACAGAAACAAAAACTCTAAATAAACAGGATTTAAACTAGATTTGGCAATAAATTTAACCTAGGGAAAAACTAAACTAAAACTTGAAAATTTTTAAAAACAGACCCATGGATCCTGTGGGATTGACTTGGTATGGCCACTAGTTCTGTAGCTAGGATTTCTCCCTTTCTATAGGGCAATAATGGCTCCCTTCCATCTATAAGATGGAAGGGTAGGTTCCTCTATGGAAATGCAGAAAATAAATGGACAGAAATCAAGAAAGAACAGTAAGACAAGAAATGACTGGAAACCCCTCTGCAAACAATGTTAGGGCTTAACTCCAGCTACCTGCAAACAACTATTAGAAACAAAAAACCTACAAAACAAGTTAAGAAACAAACCTGCAAGCAATTATGGGTTAGAAAACAACTAAGCTACTAAAGCAAATATATGAGCAAACAATGGTATACCTTCTCTTTGGTGCAATGGGCTGCCATGCCTTGGCTGGAAGAAGCACCTCTCTCTCTCTCTTGGCAATGGAAGAGTTGTGGCTCAATGGGAGAATGAATGGATGAGAGGGGGGATGTGGGTGGCTTGAGAGACAAAGGATCTCAAGGCATCCATGGGTAGCATAACTGTATGCAAGGGAGAAGTCATTTGAGAGTGACCCCCACCCCTTTATTTATAGCATTTTTAGGGTTCTAAGCCCTTGGTCAGCACTTTAGCCCCTTTTTTGGGATTTTATCCCCTTCCACCCTAACTTTAGCTCCTTTTAGGTTTTTATGCTCTTTTGAGGGGTTTTCGCCCCNCCTTTTTGGGGTTTTTAAGCCCTTTTACTCATTTTTAAGCCTTTTTGAGGGTGTGGGGGTCTAATGGGGTGATACGAAGGTCGTGCATGGGTGTCCTTGGGTTGTGTAGGCCATGTAGAGATGAGTGAGGGATTTTTTGGGTTAACACTAATGTCCAGGGATGATACAATACCACTACAACATCATCAACCTACTCCCCCTTTCAAGGAGGGTCCACATCATTAACCTACTCCCCCTTTTCGAGACCGATCCATATTGTCAACCTTCTCCCTCTTTTCAAGGATGGTCCATATCATCAATTTGTTCCCCCTTTCCAAGTAGGGTCCATATCATCATCATTCTTCCTTGCGAGGAAATTTTGTAACATCATCATCACTGTTCCTCCTTACAAAGAAATTTTACAACATCATCATCAATGTTCCTTGTTTCGAGGAAGTTATTTTCAGACTACACCAAGATTGTTAGGGAAGTATTCAAACTTTACTCAAGATAGAGGTTTGGTCAACAAATTAGCAACTTGCTCATTGGTACTCACTTACTGAAGCTTTATAGCTCCCTTCTATACCATGTCCCATATATAAAAATATTGGATTGATATGTGCTTTGACTTATCATGGAACACTAGGTTCTCCATCATCTTTATACAACTCTGGTAGTCACATAGGATCACCATGGTAACCATCTACAAGTAAAATAGTCCTAAAATCAATTTTTGAATCCATAAGAATTCACAAATAGCAAAAAAAGCTACTATATACTATGCTTTAGCTGTGCTGAGAGAAACACTCGGTTGCTTCCTGCTAAACCATGAGATCATGGTAGATCCCAGACAATAACATCCACCTGAGGTGCTCTTCCTTTATGAGGTACTTCTAGGCCAATCTGTATCTGTATAACCATACAATCTATAGTCATTGTGTCCAACATAGTACAGACCAAAGTCTATCATACCTTTCAGGTACCTCATCACATGCTTTGCATCTATTAAGTGAACACGTCTAGGTTTAACTAGATATTCACTCAGGGTGTTCACAACAAAGCATATATCTGACTTGGTATTCGTCAGATACATCAACGAACCAATAATTTGTCTGTACTGAGTCACATCCACTAAATCTGATGATTCATCAGATAAAAACTTCAGGTTGGTATCCATGGGTGTGTGTTTGGAAACATATTGTCTTGAATAATTTACCTAATATTTAATTATCAACTGGGGTTAATAGGCTTAGAGTTTCTACAAAATATATGCAAAGGTAGAGAGTGTCATGGTAATAAGCTAAAGATTTGAACTTGAACTTCTAAGGACCTAATTATGTTAATGAAAACAAAAGTGACATCAAACTATTTATAAATGTTTGGATATAAATAGTTCTTATGACAATAAACTATTCTATCTAGAGAGATTGATTTTTACTTGAGAAAATGGCTATATTAAAAAGGATTTACAATGCCTAAATAGAAATGATATATATACTAACAAAATTATCTTAATTCCACTCTCCTTAATTATTGTGAGGGTAGGAATTTACGGTAATAGGAACTGGGGTAGGAGGGGTATCAAAATGGATCTCAAAAGAAGTAGAAAACATAAAGGGAATTAAGTCTATTTTGATCTCTACAA
This sequence comes from Pseudotsuga menziesii, assembly GCA_001517045.1. Classification (NCBI taxonomy): domain Eukaryota; kingdom Viridiplantae; phylum Streptophyta; class Pinopsida; order Pinales; family Pinaceae; genus Pseudotsuga; species Pseudotsuga menziesii. Next base: position 134,922 of record LPNX010496139.1, on the reverse strand, counting down.
AAATGTGTAAATTGAGAAATGTCTAGTTACAGGAAATAGTAAACATGATTGTTTATATATAAGTGACTCCTATTTACAAAGTACTATATAAGAATAGACATAATTTATGGACAAACAAAAAACTCACAAGGATGATTTGAGTTCTATAATAAACACCTAATCTATTAATGCATGTAATTTAAAACTAAAGGAGCAATCTTGAATTAAAGGCACAGTGATAGATCAATACAATGAGTTAATTTACATGATATCATTCCTATGCTTTAGGTAAAAGAAAGAGGAAGTAGAAATGAGTTTTAACAAGAAGTATCCATCAATATTATCTAAAGGTATTTAAAAGAAAATATAAACATTATCTAACCATTACTACTCAAATAGAATAAAAAAACTAGAAGGATAACCTTTAAAATAAATTAAAAACACACAGGACTGAATGAACGACTGTATAATAGGTGGAAATGAAGGTCTATATAAAAGGTGGGATAGACTGTCTATATGACATTTTGTTCAAAGGAAATGTTAAAACTTTAAGGAAACAATAAATTATTTATTATTATTATTGAAGATCAGCTACCCCATGCATGTACTACTGTAATGTAAAACAAGAAGTAAACCTACTTTAATGACTGAATTCCACAACCTAGACTAATTTCATAATTTGAAACAAACTAACATATTCTTAAGCAAGTTAATGATACAAAATGGAATAAGCACAACTAAACTATAACTAATCAAAGAAATTTAATCTAGAAATCGAAATACTGTGCAGAAAACTTGAAATCTATCTTAAATGCAATCGGTTGCAATTTAATAAAAAGAACCTACATGCTCAACATAATTTCAAATTTAAATCTATACTCTATGAAACATGAACGATTATAGAAACAAAACTAAACAACTCATAAACAGAATTTATACTAATTGCAATGAAAAATAACAAAACCTACATAAGGATATAAAGACTATGTTTGTCAGGGGGGCCTCCCAGTGAATAGAGTTGAGCTTTTTCTAGTCTAACACAATCATATACAACATAAGAAGACTTTCATTAAAATAATAGGTAGCATTACAAAGTTTTTCAGATGGAACTGATCAAATAACAGACAGAGGCTCAGACTCTAGACTGAGAGAGAGACTCCAAGACTCAAACTCATTAGAGGAAATTTCAATTCAAAATGGGCCTCCTAAGGAAAATTAATAAAATAATAGTTAAAATAATAAAATAATATTTCTTAATTTTGGAGGAAGAAAAGAAAAAACTACTTTTTTGTTCGTATTTTCGACATATATCCCTGTGTGTTTACTCAAATTTTGATCAAGAGAGCTCGTTGGATGTAGAATTAAATTCTAGATCCAACGAGTACCAACTCAATATACTTTTGATGGGACCTGATACCCCACAAACAAGAAATTCCTAAAAAAATGTGACGATGAAATCATCATCACGTTTTTTTAGGCATTTTTTGTTTTTGGGGTAGCGGGGCCCATCAAAAGTATACCGAGTGGGTATGCGTTGGATGCAAAATTTAATTTCGCATCCAATGATCTCTCCCGATTGAAATTTGAGTAAAAACACAAGGAGATATGTCGAAAATATGAACAAAAAAGGTAGTTTTTTTTATGATACCTATCCCAAAATTTATATTAAAAAATTGTTTAAGAGGTGCTCCCTTTTTGAATTTTAATTCATTTTGATTGCCTAATACATGCTGACATGAAATTTGTATTATATTTAGAAGGCCCATTTTAAATTGAAATTTCCTCTAATGAAGATCCCTTTTCTAAATCACATACAATGTCTATATATATACATCGTTCAATGTAGGCGAGCAAGTTGACCCTTTAGTGGTCGACTACTCTTCAAGATAAAGAAGTTGTAATGGTGAATACGTATATTAATAATTAACAAATGGTTGTTCCTCTTCTTTTGCCGACCAGGTTCCTTCAAGCGTGCAATGTGGTTCATACTTCAGTCTAAATCAGAACCTGTATTGAGGTGTCACTCCATGAGCACTTCTTCCAAAATAAGACGAATGCTGAGATACTAGCGTGTGGTGATGATAGTTTCTAGCCATTTTCATGCTATTAAAACACAGAAACATGCTACCAAAAAATATACGATCTGTTTGATGATCTGGACAGCAGGCTAGGCACGTTCACCATATATTCAGCCAAAAGCGTGTCTGTTTGTCAGGTCATCAAGAAGACCATATAACCTGTAGTGAATAAGACACATGAATTAATATAAAAAATGTACTCTGCATTATGCCAATTTTAACCATTGAAACCATAAAATGATGATAATAAATAGAATTGACATAAATCCTATTTTAGTCATACCTGAAGCTTGTAGAGGGAGCTGCATGGTGCAAAAGACACTAAAAAGTGGCAAAACATGTGTTGATATGTGAAGTATTGAACATAAAAATAGTAACAAAATGGATACCAACATTCCCCCTAACCGAAAGAACACCGGGTCCCATTGGTGCAAAGTAAAAGATATCATAACGAAGGAGGCAGAGCTGCATCAGTAGCTGGCTCTGACTTAGATGGAATAGATTGCTTGTAATTCAACTTCCTTGCCTGTGATTTCAGAAGAGCATGCCTCGCTTACGGATCTCCCTGAGATATACTAATGGTTTTATGTAGATCCTCCATATTCTTAATTTCTAACCATGGTTCTCTATTTTCTTCTTGAAGCTCTGAAATTAACTTGACATGTGCTTCATTTTGCTTTGCCAATTGAGTTAACTCAGAATTTAACTATTCTAAGGTGGGCTGCAGTGGCATCAATGGTTCTGGGGACTGGTTAAAATACCATGGAGGACTTATTTCTGTTGAAGGTGGGTCCAAGTCGAAAATAGAAAGGGGATCTTTAGATTCAGGAATATCCATCTGATCAGAGTCCTTGAGCATTTCAGCAGAGAGGATAGCTAGTGCTAAGAGGGATGAGTTGGGATTGATTTCCTTTACCTCACCCTAATCATTTAGATGGTCAGTCTAATCATCAAGCTGAACGATGGTCTGAAACTGGGCTGAAGCCTGCGTTGGATGCTTTTAGCCTTGTGTCTTCTAGTACGAGGTCATGAAAAAGGCACAAACTCAACAGACACAAGACTAGCAGGGGTTTCTTGCACGTGTGAATTAGGTTCCGAGACACCCTCATCAAGGTGGACAACATTAGGGTTTTCTTCTGTTGTGGGCGAGGTTGCTCTAGAATCAAGATGAAAATGTCGAGACAATTTACGAATATTGAGGTGGGGATTGAGCACTTTAAAAACAAAGGTTTCCCAAGACTGGATTCGGTTTTTAAGCTGATCCAAGATTAAAATTTTGATTATATGGTGATGGTACATACTACACTTAGGATGCAGGGTATTCTTTCTGACCAAATTCGACATTTTCTCTAAGCTATGATGGAAAAAGAAATGGAAATTCAAGCATCTATTATCAACAAAGTGAGCTAATAACTGAAGGTGACAAGACTTAAAAATGCTAAATTTACCTTCGCAAGTAACTAAGTGAATGATGACTCTCAATGGATTGATATACTTCGGCTTTATCCAATTGTGATGGTATCCTTTCACACTTGTTACATACCGGAACTTAGGCTTCAGCGTGAAATTGTGTGATGCTCACAGAACGAACCAATGTTTATGCCATCGTTCATCCTCTCTGGGGAGCTTAGTAGCACGAGAAATAGAATCCTCAGTAACTTGAAAAGAAAGGTGACCTACTCTCTCCTTCCTCCCATCAAATCCCATTACAAACAGCAATGAAATATCCTCGTCATAACCTTGCAGCAAATGGAGGAAAGGGTTCCATCCGACACAAAAGAACACTTCCCTACACTCCCTAAACTCAGTCATTTGAAACAGATCCTGATAAATCCTAGGCTCAAATTTGTTCAGCATGCTGGAAACAGAGGAAGGAGTATAGGGTTTTCAGGAAAGGTGGCTAAAATGCTCCAGAATAATAATGGTTAGTGATGGCGATGGAATTGATAAAGGTTCGCACAATGCTAGTTTTAAAACATGCCGCATTCAACCTACCAAACCATCATGCAACCAGCTCGACATGCCTAAACGATCATGCCATGATGGTGAATTTTTGGAGTGTGTGCCGTTTAAAGCACATAATTGAATGAGTTTCTAATTTTTAGTTGGTTCAACCATGTCCAAAGCAAGCTTTGGATAGGTTGAATGTGTAACCTAATGCAAGTGTATAACCAAACTTATAACCATAACCTTAGTTCAACGAGGAGGGAGGCTTATCTGATAGCTTATGCGTGCGAATATAAAAGGAGAATGATGAAGATGGAAGAGTCATGATAACCAAAAGGTACTCGATGGTTATTCGAAGGTCGTATCATATCCATATAGGAATGAAATAATATCATATTAGATTTTATTCATACAATCATTAATCGGCATTAGTCATAATATCTTATAGATGTGAACTTAACGGTATGACTTGGATTTTTACCCAATGAAATTAATCCAACAATTAATCATAAGTACAAAAATATCATAATTTTTTATTATCCATCCCCTCATTCGGCCTTTTATTCACACTAACATTTGACCCTTCATATAAGTTCCTTCATACAACTTTTCATATGAAATAATTCTTTTAACATTCTTGCTTATTCATCCACAACTTTAAGGCCAATTTCGCTATATGCATTATCTTGCAAACACTTTATCATTTGGCAATGAGTCTTTTATAAATAAAAATGAAGATAGACAATCAACTAATCCTCCCCCAAACCAAAGATATGGCATGTCCTCACGCCATACAAGAAAACTATGTAATTTGCAGAAGAATTAAGAAAGTTCAGGCATGTTGTTGTAAGTTTGTAAAAGAGAAAAAGAATAACTAATAAAGGGAAAGGATTCAGCTAGATATATTAAAAAAATAGTGCTCAAATGTATAGAGATATAAATGGATCATTGATAATGTGATGCATAGTACCATAGGGAAAACTAGTCACCCTTGCCTTGTTGTAAAGATATCTCGTCCTTTAAAAAAAAATTCTTTCAACTCACCTTCAAATTTGTGGAAATTTTCAGCTATGGGTGCCATTTCTAGGATAATCATATCCTAGATATTGATGGAAATAAGACTGTTGGATCCAAGGTTAGCTTATGGTTATTCTTTAATGACATCAGAAACAATAGGCCTATGTACATGTGTTTTGATATATATATTATTGTTCTTTCAAATCATGTGCCTAGTGGTGCAATAACCAGATCTTGTTACCTGATATTGCCCTACTGCCAGCAGGCTTGTTCAGTACCTCAGCGGATTTATCTTGGTACTATACAAGCATAGCCTTGCTGCCAGTGATCCTGTTCAGTACCCCGACAGGTTTAATTGCATTTATCAAACTTCCTTGTAAGTTATTACTTAGAATTTCCTCCCTACCAACAGGCCTATTCAGTACCCCGACGAGTTATCCTTGTATAAAGATTTTGAATATAGGAATTCGATTGGTACTAGAGCATGCTAAGCCTTGCTAAACACATGAGTTAATTTTTTTTCACAAAATGGCCTTAACTATATATCATGTCAAAAGAGAATAACTTAAAGGTGTCCCTAGGCCTTTCAGTCTATTTTATAAAGGGTAATGTTCCTCACAAGCAGTAATTCCACTTACCCTCTAGTGCCCTCGAAGATAGTTAAGAGTCAAATTTTGATAACAAGTGTAGTTGAGCTAGTAGTCTCTAGGTATGAAAATGTTGAAGATCATGATAACTGAAATAAATCCTTTGAGTGACTATTCAAATAATTAGACTCTGAATCAAAACACTTAGCATAGAAAAATCATAAAATAATTGGTTTGAAAGAAATATACAAGAAAAGATTTAAGGCCTTATTAGAGCTCTTTACCTCATAAGTTATTCAAATAAATAGATGCTTCTTCAAAGCCATGTATTAGATAATTCATTTTATTCTTGAAAATATAGAAAAGAGTCCTTTGGAAATAAGTGATTAGAAATGACTCTTTACTTATTCAAAGAGATATACACATATTTACATATATACAAGTAATGATAACCCACAATATTTTTTATTATTAGAAGGAAGAGATTTCTGGAGGGATCAGTCCAATAATTACCTCTATCTTGATAGGATCCATCTTGACCTTATGGGTCAAAACATGATGCCCCATGAAAATATACCATGGAGTAATTTTTATTAATGGACATTCATGTTTAGTTTTACATTCTAGGTAGACATTGCTTCTTGTTGCTCATTCTTTTTCCTGGTTTTTTATGTAGGTTTTATTTCTAGAGTGAGTGTACCTAGAAGGCTTCTTTCGAGGTGAGAATGGAGCATCCCATTGTTCTTTTTTAGAAGATAACTTCTTTTGATAACTCATTCTTTTATTGGTTCTTATAGGAGTAGGGAATGTTACTATGGATATGTCAATTTGAGGGGTTACTATTACCAAAGAGAACTCCCACCTAGGTACGTACAGCTTCCTTACTTCAAAATTTATATTATCGTACTTTGTTACTTAGTGTAAGTTTAAGAGGTTCCCTAGTTACTTCTTTTTAAATTTGATAAAAATAGCTCCCTCGGGTTCTTTTTCCAAAATTTCTTTTCTATAATTTACCCCCCTTGTAAGAATCTCTTTATGGGTCTAGCAAAACTACTTCCTATGAGTGTGTTTTTTTTTCAATGCCTATTCAGTGAGGTTGGGATTTATGTTTCCTATAAAAATTTTATAAAATCTTGACAAAATGTTGTTATCCTATGCTACTATTATTACTGGATTTGGGGGCACCTGTTATAACAGATGCGCAAGCTCTTACCTCTCATATTACTGCTCCTCCATTACCAGCCTATTCTACCTTACGAAACAACTCCCTGACAACAATGCCAAAAATGTTGGGAAAAATATTGTCTTGAATAATTTACCTAATATTTAATTATCAACTAGAGTTAGTAGGCTTAGAGTTGCTAAAAAATATATCTGAAGGTAGAGAGTGTCTTGGTAATAAGCTAAAGATCTGAAGTTGAACTTCTAAGGACCTAATTAAGTTAATGAAAACAAAAATGACATCAAACTATTTATACATGTTTGGATATAAACAATGCTTATGACAATAAACTATTCTATCTAGAAAGATTGATTTTTACTTGAGAAAATGGATATATTAAAAAGGATTTACAATGACCAAATAGAAACGATACATACACTAACTAAATTATGTCAATTCCACTCTCCTTGATTATTCTGAGGGTAGGAATTTACTGTAATAGGAACTAGGGTAGGAGAGGTATCAAAATGGCTCTTAAAAGAAGTATAAAAGCTAAAGGAAATTAAGTCTAGTTTGATCTCTACAAAAATGTGTAAACTAAGAAATGTCCAATTACAGGAAATAGTAAACATGATTGTTTATATACAAGTGACTCCTATTTACAAAGTACTATATACGAATAGACATAATTTATGGACAAACAAAAAACTCACAAGGATGATTTGAGTTCTATAATAAACACCTAATCTATTAATGCATGTAATTTAAAAGTAAAGGAACAATCTCGAATTAAAGGCTCAATAACAGATCAATACAATCAATTAATTTACATAATATCATTCATATACATAAAGTAAAAGAAAGAGGAAGGAGAAATGAGTTATAACAAGAAGTCTCCAACAATCTTATCTAAAGGTCTTTAAAAGAAAATATAAACATTATCTAACCATTACTACTCATATAGAATCAAAAAACTAGAAGGATAAAATTTAAAATAAATTAAAAACATGCAGGACTGAATGAACAATTGTATAACAGGTGGAAATGAAGGTCTGTATAAAAGATGGGACAGACTGTCTGTATGACAGTCTATTTAAAGGAAATGTTAAAACTTTAAGGAAACAATAAATTAAAATGTCTTAATTAAGAGAAACTACCCCATGCATGTACTACTATAATGTAAAACACGAAGTAAGCCTACTTTAATGACTAAATTCCACAACCTAGAGTAATTTCATAATTCGAAACAAACTAACATATTCTTAAGCAAGTTAATGATAAAAACTGGAATAAGCAGAACTAGACTATAACTAATCAAAGAAATTTAATCTAGAAATCGAAATACTATGTAGAAAACTTGAAATCTATCTTAAACGCAACCGGTTGCTATTTAATAAAAAGAACCTACATGATCAACATGATTTCAAATCGAAATCTATACTCTACGAAACATGAACGATTATAGAAACAAAACTAAACAACTTATAAATAGAATTTATACTAATTGCTAGGAAAAATAACAAAATCTACATAAGGATATAAAGACATTGTTTTTCAGGGGGCCCTCCCAGCAAATAGATTTGAGTTTCTTCTAGTCAAACACAATCATATACAGCACAAGAATACTTTCATTAGAATAATAGGTAGCATTACAAAGTTTTTTAGATGGAACTGATGAAATAACAGACAGAGGCTCAGACTCTAGACTGAGAGAGAGACTCCAAGACTCAGACTCATTAGAGTAAATTTCAATTCAAAATAGGCCTCTTAAGGAAAATCAATAAAATGATAGTTAAAATAATAAAATAATATTTCTTAATTTTGGAGGAAGAAAAGAAAAAACTACTTTTTTTATTCGTATTTTCAACATATCTCCCTGTGTTTTTACTCAAATTTCGATCAGGAGAGCTCGTTGAATGTGGAATTAAATTCCACATCAAAAGAGTACCCACTTGGTATATTTTTTATGGGCCCTGCTACCCCAAAAACAAGAAATTCCTGAAAAAATGTGACGATGACATCATCATCATGTTTTTTCCGCCATTTTTTGTTTTTTGGGTAGAAGGGAACATCAAAAGTATACCGAGTGGGTATGCGTTGGATGCAAAATTTAATTTTGCATCCAATGATCTCTCCCAATCGAAATTTGAGTAAAAGCACAAGGAGATATGTCGAAAATAAGAACAAAAAAAGTAGTTTTTTTTATGATATCTATCCCCAAATTTATATTAAAAAATTGTTTTAAGAGGTGCTCCCTTTTTGAATTTTAAATCATTTTGATTGGCTAATACATGATGACATGAAATTTGTATTATATTTGGAAGGCCCATTTTAAATTGAAATTTCCTCTAATGAAGATCCCTTTTTCTAAATCGCATACAATGTCTATATGTATACATCGTTCAATGTAGGCAAGCAAGTCGACCCTTTAGTGGTTGACTACTTTTCAAGATAAAGAAGTCATAATGGTGAATAAGTATATTAATAATTAACAAATGATTGTTCCTCTTCTTTTGCCGATCAAGTTCTTTCAAGCATGCAATGTGGTTCATACTTCAGTTCAAATCAAAGCCTATGTCAAGGTGTCACGCCATTAGCACTTCTTATAGAATAAGACAAATGCTGAGATACTAGCACGTGGTGATGACGGTTTCTGGCCATTTTCATGCTATTAATACACAAAAACATGCTACCAAAAAATACGTGGTCTGTTTGATGATCTGGATAGTAGGCTGGGCACGTTCGCCATATATTCAGTCGAATGTGTGTCTATTTGTCAGGTCACCAAGAAGACCATATAACCTGTAGCGAATAAGACACATGAATTAATATAACAAATGTACTCCGTATTATGCCAATTTTAACCATTGAAACCATAAAATGATGATAATAAATATAATTGAGATAAATCCTATTTTAGTCATACCTGAAGCGTGTAGAGGAAGCTGCATGGTGCAAAAGACATTAAAAAGTGGCAAAAACATGTGTTGATATGTGAAGTATTGAACACAAAAATAGTAAAAAAATGGATACCAACATTCACCCAAACAAAAACAATACCAGGTCCCATTGGTGCAAAGTAAAAGATATCATAAGGAAGGAGGTAGAGTTGCATCAGCAACTACCTCCGACTTAGATGGAATAGATTGCTTGTACTTCAACTTCCTTGCCTGTGCTTTAGAAGGGCATGCCTTGTTTGCCGATCTCTGTAAGATATACAAATGGTTTTATGTAGATCCTCCATATTCTTAATTTGTAACCGCAATTCTCTGTTTTCTTCACGAATCTCTGAAATTAACTTGACATGTGCTTCGTTTTGCTTTGCCGATTGAGTTAACTCAGAAGTTAACTGTTGTAAGGTGGGCTTCGGTGGCATCAATGGTTCTAGGGACTATTTAAAATCCCATGGAGGACCTATTTCTATTGAAGGTGGGTCTAAGTCAATAGTAGGAAGGGGATCTTTAGATTCAGGAATATCCATATGATCGGTGTCCTTGAGAATTTCAATACAGAGACTAGCTAGTGCTAAGAGGGATGAGTTGGGATTGATTTCCTCTACCTCAGCCTCATCATTCAGATGGTCAGTCTAATCATCAAGCTGAACCACAATCTGAAACTGGGCCGAATCCTGCGCTGGACGCTTTTAGCCTTCTGTATTCTAGTATGAGGTCATGAAAAAGGCACAAACTCAACAGACACAAGACTAGCAGGGGTTTCTTCCATGGGTGAATTAGGTTGTGAGACACCCTCATCAAGGTGGAAAACATTAGGGTTTTCTTTTGATGTGGGTGAGGTTGCTCTAGACTCGGGATCAAAATGTCAAGATAATTTACTAATATTGGGGTGGGGATTGAGCACTTTAAAAACAAAGGTTTCCCAAGACCGGATTCGATTTTTAAGCTGATCCAAGATTAACAGTTTGATTATACTGTGATGGTACATACTACTCTTAGGATGCAGGGTATTCTTTCTGACCAAATTCGACATTTTCTCTAGGCTATGACGAAAAAAGAAAGGGAAATTCAAGCATCTATTATCAATAAAGTGGGCTAATAACCGAAGGTGACAAGACTTAAAAACGCTAAATTTACCTTCACAAGTAACTAAGTGAATGATGATTCTCGATGTCTTGATATACTTCAGCTTTATCCAGTCCTGATGGTATCTTTTCACACCTATTACATACTAGAACTCAAGATTCAGCACGAAATTGTGTGATTCTCACGGAATGAACCAATGTTTATGCCATCATTCATCCTCTCTAGGGAGTTTAGTAGCGCAAGAAATCAACTCCTCAGTAACTTGAAAATAAAGGTGACCTACTCTGGTCGTCCTCTCATCAAATCCCATTGTGAACAACAATGAAATATCCTTGTCATAACCTTGCAGCAAATGGAGGAAAGGGTTCCATCACGCACAAAAGAACACCTCTGTACACTCCCTAAACTCTGTCATTTGAAATAGATCCTGATAATACTCAGACTCGAATCTGTTCGGCATGCTGGAAACAGAGGAAGGAATACAGGGTTTTTAGGAAAGGTGGCTAAAATGCTCCAAAATAATAACGGTAAGTGATGGTGATGGAATTAAGAAAGGTTCACACAATGCTAGTTTTAAAGCATGCCGCATTCAACCTACCAAACGGTCATGCAACCAACTCGGCATGACCAAATGATCGTGCCATTATGGCAAATTTTCAGAGTGTGTGCCATCTAAAGCGCATGATTGAACAAGTTTCTAAGTTTTAGTTGGTTCAACCATGTCCAAAGAAAGCTTTGGATAGGTTAAACGTGTAACCTAATGAAAGTGTATAACCAAACTTATAACCATAACCTTAGTTCAATGAGGAGGGAGGCTTATCTGATAGCTTATGCATGCGAATATAAAAGGAGAATGATGAAGATGGCAAGGTCATGATAACCAAAAGGTACTCGACGGTTATTTGAAGGTCGTATCATAACCATATAGGAATGAAATAAGATCATATTAGATTTAATTCGTATAATCATTAATCAACCTTAGTCATAATATCTTTAGATGTGACCCTAACGGTATGACTTGGATTTTTACCCAATGAAATTAATCCAACGCTTAATCAAAAGTACAAAAATATCATAAATTTTTTTATCCAGCCCCTCATTCGGCCTTTTATTCACACTGACATTTGACCCTTCATATGAGGGCCTTCATACAACTTTTCATATGAAATAATTCTTTTAACATTCTTGCTTATTCATCCACAACTTTAAGGCCAATTTCGCTATATGCATTATCCTGCAAACACTTTATCATTTGGCAATGAGTCCTTTATAAATAAAAATGAAGACAGACAATCAACTAATCCTCCCCCAAACCAAAGATATGGCATGTCCTCACGCCATACAAGAAAACTATGTAATTTGCAGAATAATTAAGAAATTTCAGGCATGTTGTTGTAAGTTTGTAAAAGAGAAAAAGACTAACTAATAAAGGGAAAGGATTCAGCTAGATATATTTAAAAAACCAGTGGTAAAATGTATAGAGATATAAATGGATCATTGATTATGTGATGCATAGTACCATAGGGAAAACTGGTCACCCTTGCCGTTTTGTAAAGATATCTTGCCATCTTAAAAAAAATTCTTTGAACTCACCTTCGAATTTGTGGAAATTTTCAGCTATGGGTGCCATTTCTAGGATAATCATATCCTAGATATTGATGGAAATATGACTGTCGGATCTAAGGTCAGCTTACGATTATTATGTAATGACATCAGAAACAATAGGCCTATGTAGATGTGTTTTGATATATATATTATTGTTCTTTGAAATCATGGGCCTAGTGGTGCATTAACCAGATCTCGTTACCTAATATTGCCCTATTGCCAGCAGGATTGTTCAGTACCTCGATGGGTTTATCTTGGTACTATCCAAGCATAGCCTCACTTCTAGCGAGCATGTTCAGTACCCCGACGGGTTTAATTTCATTTATGAAACTTCCTTGTAAGTTATTACTTAGCATTTCCCCGCTACCAGCAGGCTTGTTTAGTACCCCGGCGGGTTCACCTTGTATAAAGATTTTGAATATAGGAATTCGATTGGTACTAGAGCGTGCTAAGCCCTACTAAACACATGAGTTAAACTTTTTTCACAAAATGGCCTTAACTATATATCATGTCAAAAGAGAATAACTTAAAGGTGTCCCTAGGCCTTTCAGTCTATTTTATAAAGGGTAATGTTCCCCACAAGTAGTAATTCCACCTACCCTCTAGTGCCCTCGAAGATAGTTAAGAGTCAAGTTTTGATAACAAGTGTAGATGAGCTAGTAGTCTCTAGGTATGAAAATGTTGAAGATCATGATAACTGAAATAAATCCTTTGAGCGACTGTTCAAATAATTAAAATCTGAATCAAAACACTTAGCATAGAAAAATCATAAAATAATTGGTCTGAAAGTGATACACAAGAAAAGATTTAAGGCCTTATTAAAGATATTTACCTCATAAGTTGTTCAAATAAATAGATGCTTCTTCAAAGCCATGTATTAGATGATTCATTTTATTCTTGAAAATATAGAAAAGAGTCCTTTGGAAATAAGTGATTAGAAATGACTCTTTATTTATTCAAAGAGATATACACATATTTACATATATACAAGTAATGATAACCCACAATATTTTTTAATATTAGGAGGAAGAGATTTCTGGAGGGATCAATCCAATAATTACCTCTATCTTTATAGGATGCATCTTGATCTTATGGTTCAAAACATGATGCCCCATGCAAATATAGCATGAAGGAATTTTTATTAATGGACATTCATGTTTAGTTTTACATTATAGGAAGACATTGCTTCTTGCTGCTCATTCTTCTTCCTGGTTTTTTATGTAGGTTTGATTTCTAGAGTGAGTGTACCTCGAAGGATTCTTTCGAGGTGAGAATGGAGCATCCCATCATTCTTTTTCAGAAGATAACTTCCTCTGATCGGTCATTCTTTTATTGGTTCTTATAGGAGTAGGGAATGCTACTATGGATATGTCAATTTGAGGGTTTACTATTACCAAAGAGAACTCTAACCTAGGTAAGTTCAGCTTCCTTACTTCAAAAGTTATATTATCGGACTTTGTTACTTAGTGGAAGGTTTATAGGTTCCCTAGCTACTTCTTTTTAAATTTGATAAAAAATAGGGCCCTTGGGTTCTTTTGCCAGGATTTCTTTTCTATAATTTACCCCCCTTGTAAGAATCTCTTTATGGATCTAGCAAAACTACTTCCTATAAGTGTGTTTTTTTTCAATGCTTATTTAGTGAGTTGGGGCTTTATGTTTCCTATAAAATTTTTATAAAATCTTGACAAAATGTTGTTATCCTATGCTACTATTATTACTGGATTTGGGGGCACCTGTTATAATAGATACACAAGTTCTTACCTCCCGTATTGCCACTCCACCATTACCAGCCTATTCTACCTTACAAAACAACTCCTCGACAACGGTGCCAAAAATGTTGGGAAAAATATTGTCTTGAATAATTTACCTAATATTTAATTATCAATCGGAGTAAGTAGGATTAGAGTTGCTAAAAAATATATGCAAAGGTAGAGAGTGTCATGGTAATAAGCTAAATATCTGAAGTTGAAATTCTAAGGACCTAATTAAGTTAATGATAAAAAAAGTGACATCAAACTATTTATAAATGTTCGTATATAAACAGTGCTTATGACAATAAACTATTCTATCTAGAGAGATTGATTTTTACTTGAGAAAATGGATATAATAAAAAGGATTTACAATGAACAAATAGAAACGATACATACACTAACTAAATTATCTTAATTCCACTCTCCTTGACTATTCTAAGGGTAGGCATTTACTGTAATAGGAACTGGGGTAGGAGGTGTATCAAAATTGCTCTCAAAAGAAGTATAAAAGATAAACGGAATTAAGTTTAGTTTGATCTCTACAAAAATGTGTAAACTGAGAAATGTCCAGTTACAGGAAATAGTAAACATGATTGTTTATATACAAGTGACTCCTATTTTCAAAGTACTATATAAGAATAGACATAATTTATGGACAAACAGAAAACTCACAAGGATGATTTGATTTCTATAATAAACACCTAATCTATTAATGCATGTAATTTAAAACTAAAGGAACAATCTTGAATTAAAGGCTCAATTACATATCAATACAATGAGTTAATTTACATAATATCATTCATATGCATAAGGTAAAAGAAAGAGGAAGGAGAAATGATTTTTAACAAGAAGTCTCTAACAATCTTATCCAAAGGTCTTTAAAAGAAAATATAAAAATTATCTAACCATTACTACTAAGATAGAATCATAAAACTAGAAGGATAAAATTTAAAATAAATTAAAAACACGCAGGACTGAATGAACGACTGTATAACAGGTGGGACGGACTCTCTGTATGACAGTTTGTTTAAAGGAAATGTTAAAATTTTAAGGAAACAGTAAATTAAAATGTTTTATTGAAGAGCGGATACCCCATGCATGTACTACTATTATGTAAAACAGGAAGTAAACCTACTTTAATGACTGAATTCCACAGCCTAAACTAATTTCATAATTTGAAACAAACTAACATATTCTTAAGCAAGTTAATGATAAAAACTGGAATAAGCAGAACTAGACTATAACTAATCAAAGAAATTTAATCTAGAAATCGAAATACTGTGCAGAAAACTAGAAAGCAATCTTAAACACAACGGGTTTCTGTTTAATAAAAAGAACCTACATGCTCAACATAATTTCAAATTGAAATCTATACTCTACGAAACATGAACAATTATAGAAACAAAACTAAACAACTCATAAACAAAATTTATACTAATTGCAAGGAAAAATAACAAAACCTACATAAGGATATAAAGACTCTGTTTGTCGGGGGGCCCTCCCAGTGAATAGAGTTGAGCTTCTTCTAGTCAAACACAATCATATACAACACAAGAAGACTTTCATTAAAATAATAGTTAGCGTTACAAAGTTTTTCATATGGAACTGATCAAATAACATTTAGAGGCTCAGACTCTAGGCTAAGAGAGAGACTCCAAGACTTAGACTAAGATCCCTTTTCTAAATCGCATACAACGTCTATATATATACATCGTTCAATGGAGGTGAGCAATTCTACCCTTTAGTGGTCGACTACTCTTCAAGATAAAGTATTCATAATGGCGAATAAGTATACTAATAATCAAAAAATGACTGTTCCTCTTCTTTTTCCGATCAGGTTCCTTCAAGCACACAATGTGGTTCATACTTCAGTTTGAATAAAATCTTGTGTCAAGGTTTCACGCCATGAGCACTTCTTCCATAAGAATACGAACGCTAAGATACCAGCATGTGGTGATGATAGTTTCTGGTCGTTTTCATGCTCTTAATACACAAAAACATGCTACCAAAAAATACGTGATCTGTTTGATGATCTAGACAGCAAGATGGGCATGTTGGCCATATATTCATCCAAATGTCTGTCAGTTTGTTAGGTCATCAAGAGACCATATAACCTGCAGTGAATAATACACATGAATTAATATAACAAATGTACTCCATATTATGCCAATTTTAACCATTGAAACCATAAATGATGATAATAAATAGAATTGACATAAATCCTATTTTATTCATACGTGAATCTTGTAGAGGGAGCTGCATGGTGCAAAAGACACTAAAAAGTGGCAAAACATGTGTTGATATGCGAAGTATTGAACCCAAAAACAGTAACAAAACAGGGACCAATAGTGTTTTCATGGCTTTAGAATCCAACATATCAAATCCTTTTAATATTTCCACAACATACTTTCCCTAGCAATAGTTTACGAAGCCACATTGCTTCACCATAGGTTGAACATGATGCAATGTACTCAACCTCTTCATGAGATCATACTTGATCCCAAACATCTTGAGGTTCTCTTTATCTCCTCAGCACTTGCTCTTTGCACATTAAAGGAAATTTCAATTCAAAATGGGCCTCCTAAGGAAAATTAATAAAATAATAGTTAAAATAATAAAATAATATTTATTAATTTTGGAGGAAGAAAAAAAAAACTACTTTTTTGTTTGTATTTTTAACATATCTCCCTATGTTTTTACTCAAATTTCAATCAAGAGAGCTCTTTGGATGTGGAATTAAATCTTGCATCCAACAAGTACCCTCTCGGCATACTTTTGATGGGCCCCGCTACCCCAAAAACAAGAAATACCTGAAAAAACATGATGATTCATCATGTTTTTTCAGGTATTTCTTGTTTTTGGGGTAGAGGGGCTAGTCAAAAGTATGCCGAGAGGGTACTCGTTGGATGTAAAATTTAATTCCACATATAATGAGCTCTCCCAATCGAAATTTGAGTAAAAACACAGGGAGATATGTTGAAAATACAAACAACAAAAAGTAGTTTTTTTTATGATATCTATCCCCAAATTTTTATTAAATTTTTTTTTAAGACCTATACGGTATTTCAAATTTAAATAAATTTCATTGGATAACACATGATGACATGGAATTTGAATTAGAGTTAAAAGGCCCATTTTGAGTTGAAATTTCATCTAATGTCTACAATGAGTTCATCATGTCAGATCATCAACATATCCGAATATTCTGCATTCAACCTCAAAGGTTGGAACTCACTTTAATCTTGGTAAAGCCTTAGTCGATCAAGAATTTTTCCATCTTGTCATACCATGTCGAAATCGGACATCTTCTATAGTCACTTCCCCTCAAGCGGAGCATCATCGTCCCTCTGCATTTTGTACTCTATGTATCAAAACATTCTAACTGGAGTGACAAGTAGAATCCTCTTCTATTGATATTCTAATGACAGGTAGAATCCTCTTCTATTGATATTCTATGTATCCATGTTAGGTCACTAGATACCAAGATCCTTGATCTTGAACTTTGTTGAAAATTTCCTCTTACAACCATCTGTGAGCTTGTTGTATTTTATAGGCTTCCATATTCAACCTTGTAGCATGGGTTAACATATTCATTACTCTAGGTGATCTTCAAGATCCTGATGTAACTGGATGTGCTTATATATGGGTTCCTTCTGAGATCATACAAATACTATTCTTCACATGTGTTTCTTTGCTCAATATATACTTATAATTCACTGGAGAAGTGTGTTTGATCAATGGAGTATATCATGCCATAGTCTGCTCCCTCTTTCTGAGTGAAACCATGAACCTTGATTTGTATACTTGTTCTTGTAGATCCACATGAAAGACACTACGGACTTCCCTTCAAGTCTCAGAACCACATATATATATATCATTCCCCATGATCAATTGGTACTCTTTGATCATAGTTTCTTCCATTTCTCCTTGGATACTTCTTTATAGAAGGGTCTACATCAATGATGTCGCTCAATGGTTCCACATAACTAGAGTGTATTTGAGACCTCTTACTTTATGCGGAAGTCCCGTCATACTTTTATTCATCTTGAATAATCTCTCATGCCCAAGGTGGTATCCATCTCTCGAGCTGGATCTACTGCTCTCTTATATTCTTCTGAAGCTCTTTCTTATGTCACGATGTATTTGACCCTAGGAGCTTCAAGTTCATCTTCATGTATGTTTATTGGAATGAATCTTGAACTGTCGTCACTTGTTCTTCAGAACAAGTCTCATCCTTCTTTTCTTGTAGGTGATTGTACACAATATTTTTTACAAGTCAAGTGCACCAGTTGCATGGTTAGAAACATTTTGATAAGGCATGTTCATAATGACAAATTATTATGCATAAATATATAATCATGCAACTATTTTAGCCAATACAACATTCATCCACATCTCGTATACACACAAAAGCTTTCTAGATTCCTTCCATCTCTACCATAACATTATTGAGATTGTGCACTAATCCCAATATGTCAGAAAGGAGGTTTCATTGTAGATAAGTATAAATGGTTTGTTATATAGAACCATAGGCTACTTACCCATAACATGCATATTAGTAGTTTATTGTTCATTAATTCAAACATTCTAGCATGCATATTACATTTCATAGATATGTACAAAATTAAATGATGTAATATAAGAAACCAGACAGTTCAAATACTTATCTTTGTTTGTTTGGTAGATTCCTTCTTGATCCTTATGTCTTGGAGCCTTCTACCAATTCTGGGAACCTGTGTACTAGTTCTAAGTGTCACTAATTTCATTCATTCTTATCCAAATACTGAAATGGATAAGAGTGTGATCTTTGTATTCACCAGTAGAATTTGTATTTCTCATCACTTGAGGAAGCTTGAGCGATGTGAGCATGATGTCTTTTCTTATCTAAATTTTTCTAGAAGACGCCTCTATTTATGGGACAATCTTTGGATTATTGTCCCTTATCATCACATGTGTAGCATCAAATGTTGGAAGGATCTCTTCTGAATTTTTGTTGTCTTATGTGATGATGGTTCTCCTTCTTTCTATGATTTATTCTGGAGTGAGATGTGATAGCTTGATCTACATTTGATCCCATCTTCTCCTCTCTTGTTATGAACTGAGCTTCTTCTAGTGTGTATTTTTTCCATAGTATGCTGAAATATATCACCTTCTTTCTTGCACATAATCCTGGAATGAATGAGTCCCATGATATTGGGAGGCCATTCAAGGTAGTCATAACAATATAGATTTCTATTTAACTACTTCAAGTTGTTATTTGATTTGAAAAACCCTTGTAAATTGGGGCTACATGGTCTCTGACTTCTATATCTTCACATTATTCAGCTAGTTCCTCAATGTCACCTTCCACTTGATATTCTTTCCTTCATACAATCTAGTCATTATAACGAACATATCCTTGGGAATCTACAAGGATTATGCATGTGATATCCAATGGAGGTGTAAATAATCCTCTTGGCTTTAACTAAGTCCTTCTTGTGCTTTGTCTTCATCTCCCTATGGATTTACAGCTTCTTGTTTGACATAGATATCCAGGTCATGCTTCTTCAGGTATGAGAAGCACTATATACTTCCATGCTCAGAGGTTATTGGTTCCTTCAATCTTGTTCTTGTTGCCGCCTTTCACACACCTGGGTCACATGGCAGAAATCTTCAAACCACTTGGTGTGTCCTTGGGGGAAAGTCTCGAGTCAAGGCTGTCACCTTGTTCTTGACTCCTCCGTTTAGGCTCAACTCCTAACGAAGCCAAGGGGGGTAGACCCTATTAAGTTACTAAGGATGATTACTTAGTGTTGTGATCTTAAAATGACTGAGTTACTTAGGATTTTGGAATTTAATTATAGATAATCAAAGATGGCAAGATATAAAATATGAACACACGAAAGCACAATGCTAAGACAAAATATATATGTAAAGCAAGAAAAAAACCAATGCCTTAGAATGGAGTCAAAAATAGAAACAATATACTTGCATGTGCTTGGAGTGAATGTTTTCTGATTTCCTCTTGGTACGTTTTAAGTTAAATTTGAAGTGTGAGTTGATTAAAATTAGGCGAAGGGGGGGACTCCAGATATACCCGAGAGTACTTGGAGTATGTCCAAAACTAAACCTTCACGGCTACCCACAAGGAATATGTGGGCTGAAATGGAGTCTCTGGGGCTATTTTTCATAACGCACCCATTATGGTGTGACAGAGATCGGCGCCCCGAGTTCACTTTTCAGAAGTTCCCGCTTCCTTTGGGTATTTTGCCATCGTAAAGGTTTGATCTAGGTGTTGGATTTTCACCTGATGGTTTGTCAGTTGGGGAGAGTGAGTCCTAATTATACTAGTCACCCAAGTGCTTTTGATACAGATCGACTAATCGGATGAACCGCATCCAAGTGCAGAGCATACACACTGGAGTCTTGTTAATTTTAGTAAGTTTTAAACTGGGTGTTCTTGTTTAAAAGAAAACCCTCCAGGAACCTCTTTCGATCCAAGTGGATCTCAATCAGGGAATCGAGGAGGAGTTAATTTTAAAATTGCTGATAAATAAATGATGAAAAATGAAATAGATCCACAATTCTAGTTTTCTAATTAGTCCTACCACGAATCTCTTTCCCCTTTCAAGTCAATCGGGAAATCGTGGGGTAAGTATTATGATTACTTTGAAAAACAAAAAGTGGAATATGAAATTAATAATAAAATCAAGTATACTACCCTGCAAATTAGATCAATGCTATTTTGAAAAATAAATAAGCAGAAAGCGACGAAAAGGACACCGACGCAAACCCCCCAGGGGGGATGGGGAATGGGCTCAAAAGAGCCTATTCAAAAAATAATAATTTTATTAACAGTGGTTACAATATCAGAGAAATTATATATCAGAAACTTCTTGGTCCTTATACAGGCTGAAACCAAGATCTTACAACTTTGCAAAAATTTTAAGATTTTAGTGAAAAGGGAGACCCCTGGGGGGATTTGAACGCTCTTGAGGCCACTTCGGACAGCAGCTTCCTTTATTTTCTGTTAGACATGCTAAAATATAGTGAGAATATTAGAATAACATACACCAAAAATCACTTTAAGAGTACCGTTGGATCACTCTACCTTATCTAAAAAAAAATGAAGTTAAAACTAGCTAAACAGGCGAAAAAGGAACCAAGGAAAGAAAGTTTTCCTTGGGATATTGGATTGCTGTTTGTGCAGCCAATGAAACATGCACTGATATTTCAGAATATTAAATTTTATAACAATGAAAGGAAATCTAATGCATGCGATCTACAAGTTTTCTTTAAATTTTCATGCAAAAAGACCTAAAGCTAGATCTAGAATGCTTATGAAACTTTTTTAAGTGCAAGATCTAGACTATAGGATTTGATAAGATAGATATATGTTGGAATTACTTTTAATATGATATATTTAAGCAAAATCAAAGCTACGAATAGAGTAACCGGGTAAAAATGTTGATTTTTTGTAGAAATGAGAAGAAGAGGAGAGAAGGTCGGATCGTTGCTTGAATGGAGCAAGCTGAAAGGAGGCCCTTTTGTGGAGTGCTGAGGGACAGAGTCTTGAGCTTATTGGATAGGAATTATGTCAATCTAGATCCACACCTTAATCCAATCGGGAACCTGCAACTAAATAACACAAGCCTGCACACACCTCATGAGATCTGGATATAGATGTATAAAGCAACAAAAATGAAAGATCATGCCAAAATAACCTTATTTATGCATATAACTGAAATTTTTGAGCATACATCATATGGATAAACAAGATCAAGCAATCTATATTTCCTAGTTTACACCCTTACTAGATTCAGTCGAATCCTTGAAGCCAAAACACAGAAGCAGCACAAAATTTGGCAAGAAATTGCAGCTACCACATCAGCAACATAACATTGAGAATCCACACATACACATGCACTACACAGTATAGCCTCCAAAGCTTCTTTATTCACAAGTGATGGTCAAATACATAGTTACAATGGCAATCCCTTCAGTCCAGCTCTAACTATCTTGGAAGAGGGAGCCTCAAGCAGGATATATACAAACACAGGCCATCCAACCCAGGGGGGGCACAATTCCTCATGGAATCAAGTGAAATCAACTGATGGATATTTCATCAATGCAGAAATGAAGCTGAACTGAGCCTACTTGTCAACCGAGGGCTTGATTGAGCTGACACATCAACCCATACACCGACACATCAGTCCACAGAGCATCCAGGAGAGTCCACACGTGTGGAGGAGAGAGAGAGGGCGCAATTCCCCAAGAAGATAGTTGAAGATCAACTCTGGATCTTATTTGATCACCTCCTTTAGTCAAGGATTTTTCAGATCCAGTCAATCTGCTTTGGATCTGACTGATTTCAATCAAATCGGCTGAGAATCCACTAATTTATGATTTTGGATTTGCTCCATTATTCATCAATTTATTAATTAAAATAATCAATAATTGATTTTTGGGGCTTTCTGACCTAAGTGATGGAAAATCACTCAAAACTTAGGAAATAGTGGGTCCATGGGTTTACATGGTGCTCTTAGCTTGAAAATGAGCACCTACCTGACTGAAACCGATTATTTAGCCCACTTTTATTACAAAATCAATTTTTCCAATTAAATTATTAAAAAATAGCCTAAGTTTTGGAAAATTTTAATTTTAATAAAAAAAACCACTGAAAAAACTAAAAAATTGAAAAATTGAAAAACACCTAGGGGGACTTAGACATGTTCATATGACTCAAAAATGATGTCTAGCATGTTTATACATTGACACATAGACTCTAATAACCTCAATAGGCCTAAATTCCAAGCTGACCACCCCAACTTTGGAGGTATGGAGTGAAAAACTCAGAAATTATCAGTTGTTTATTCAACAACCAATAATAACCAAGGGAAAAAACACCCTGGGCTGATCGGATTGACAAATGAAGTCTAAGAGACTGAGTCTTTTACATACACTATCATGCTAGAACATTTATTACAATTCCCCCATGGGGTATGAACATGTGATATAGTACAACAAACACTTCCCAGAAGTACTTCCAAAGGCCTTCTGAAGTCCGAACAAGTTATCCTTGTCCGGTTCACCAGGCTCACTTGATAAACAACCACTAAGTACAACTTAGGTGGTAACAGTTATCAAGCTTGGTACTGTTTGTCATCATGATAAAAAGGAGAACCCCAAATGGAAATAGAGAGGATAGAACTTACCAATGATATTGCCTCATCTTGATGCTTGCTTGAAATGTTTTTTTGGATACTGCTTCTGGTGGACTTAGGGTTTGAAAGAGAAACTGTAATTTTTCAACTTAGGTATCTTTCATATATGATTGGATATAAATATGTGCCTCCTCAAGGAAAGCTGAGCATTGTACTCATTTTCCCACAACTGTGAACAAAACTGCAAAATATCTGATGCCCTAGTTTTCCCTCGCAGCAGTGTTAGTTCAAAAATTGAAAATCCACATAATGAGAAAATTATTTCATAGAAATATGCACCCTCCTAGGGTAATTTGATGGTCCTCCCTTTTCAACTAATTGGTGGAGGAAAGTAACCGAAACACAAAGCCCTAGTTTTACTCCAGTTTCTTCTACATAATTAACTGGTCTTGTTTCTATTATAGCTCTAACGTTTATTTTCCTCAAGTTCTAAACCTTCATCCTCTAGTAACCTAGTCTATCTTATTTCCAACCCCACAAGTTAGAGCAGAATTGGATTCACCAGGTGGGAATTATGTGATGTTCTTAAGGTGACTTATTTCAGGACTATTCAACATAGCAAAATTGTAGAGACTTCCACATGTCACTGCTTTACCTTCTAGTCTGAAACCTTTACCACATAAATTAAAGTCCATGCTATTATACCAAAATCATGTCACCATCATGTGATAATACCTTTGACATGCCTACTTTCCCTGAATCCCAGCTTCTGGAGTGAAGACTAAATTCTTTTTTATCAGTCTATCATACAAATTCCCATCACCGCTCATCCTCCCTTATCCAGGAGTGGTACCCCTATTCGCACCGCTTTTCATTGGTTTTCCACAAGCGGTGCCACCACTTGTCACCCTTGTTCCATAGGCAGTTATTACCAGAACTGCTCTGTCATAGAAGGAGAAGCACGGTACCTTGGGTAAAAGGGGAAAAAGAGAAGCTTCTCGAGGCTTCTACTACTGTGGGTTTGTTGAGCTTGAGATCCCTCATCCTAGGATCTTATAGGCCACCTCACCTACTAATTTCTCAACCATCTCTATCCATTAAAGCCATATAAGTATGAGCTCATAGCCATGGTTGAGGGGAGAACATTGAAGGTATTGTTATGTTGTTGGACTAATTCTTGGCCCAAGATCATTTGAGGAGAGCATAGAGAGCTAGAGTCGGAGCTTATGGGGATAAAGAGTTGGTTTCATGGAGATGCATGATAGCACTAAGGCTTGGTCGTAAAATTCTTCATTTTTCTAATGCAAGTTTATTTTTTGTCCCATATATATTGTTGATGTTTGATTTCAGATATATATTGCTAGATTCCTTAGTCACTAGCATAGATTAGTAGATCATATTCTAGTTGCTTTGATCTGTTTCATGTTAAACTCTTTTGCAGGTACACAGGTGAACTATCAAAGCCTTGTATTCTAGATATCTACAGTGTCTAGGGGGAGTTATCAACCTCTGTGATCCATTTGTTCTAGATCTAAACCATTTAGACCAGCAGAACACCTTGATGTCCATAGGAGGTGAAATATTCCGATCAACAAATATGGCGACTCTACTGGGGAGTAGTTGTATTCAGTCGTTTTGATCATCCTCAGTCTGCAACTCTTGTCCAAATCCAGGCTCCATTTTCTTTAACTCTTTACAGTCAGATCTACTTTCTAATTTGTATTATTTGGGTTTCAAATTTCTAGATCTGTTCAGATCTGAGTCATTTCAATTTTTTATGCTCTGTTACCATATTCAATTCGACATTATTCACCTTGATCTAGTCTATTTTTTATATGATCCATTGTTCTCTTTTTGTGTTGGCCATCTACAGGGAATCGTGGCAATGCTTTGTGCGAGGAGCGGTGCCACCGCCTGAACACAGTGCATAGTAAATGGTGCGACCACCTGTATCTGGTTAGCGAGGAGCGGTGCTGCTTTGGAAACGCTCTTAGAATACCTACGAAGCATGGTACCAGGTAGGCATTAGTCCAAAACTATTTTTCCTCATTTTTATTTGTAAAAATTTGGAATTTTGATTGCTTTCAGTTCTATTGTCAGGCTTGTGTTATTGAATCTAATGTGTGTGGCTTGCTGCTTTCATGGTTTAAGATTGATTTTGACTGGAATTTCAACAAAAAATTTAGTCTTTTTGATTGTTCATCCGCTTCTTGCTTGTTGGTTGTGTTTAAGGAAGGATTTCTTGTTTTTTGAAAGTTAGGGTGCTCATTGAACTCTATTTTCCTCGCATATACTGAAAGAAGAACATTAGATTAACTTCTAGATTTTGTTTCTTGCTTGCATAGTAAACTTCTTTTTCTTCCCTTCAAAAAAGAAAAGTTTTGCTTGAGGTTAGGACATCATATTTGAGCGTTGGATTTGGGTTTTCTGATTGGCTTCATAAGCTTTTAGGACCTTTACGAGCTTTTGTCTCTCGCATATAGGAATATCTCGATCAAAAAAAAAATAGTAGTTTTAAGTTAGATTTGCTTATATTTTTAAGAAATTTGAAAAGTTAGAGTGCATTGGCATATAGGTGTGCTTGTTGTTGTTCTTTTAGGAAAAGAGATTCTCACCCTTCCCATTTGCTTTTGGAAAGAAGAATTTGGCTTGTAGAAGTATTTGCTTGTCTTTGATTTGATGTTCATGACTATTGATTGGAATGATTTTTTGGTTTTGAAACAAAAAGAAAAACACTCTCTTCCCTCCCATAAGTAGGCATGTTGAACGGTAAAGTGAACATTTGCATAGGCATACTACATGGTTTTACTTTTCTGTCAGAACATCATGCATTCACCTAACCGTACAAGTTAAAATCAACGGTAGTTGTAGGTTAAAATTTACGTAGTAACTTGAGTGATAGGTTAGAGATGTGTTCAGGCATCGTAAAACGTAGGAGCTATTGTTATTTGTCAGCATTACATTCTGGGAATCACGTGGTTCTTCCACGTACCGTCGGTATATCAAATGGCCTTTCACGTAGATTTGAGGTATATAGAAAGGTACTTCATGTACTTGATTGTATATCGGAAGGCCCCTTGTGTACGGTTATGCATTAAAAAACACTACTACCAATTCGATCTCCCACATACCTTGAGTATATCGGGAGACCCCACTAGGGTACCTTATCTATCTGAGAAAATCCCTTTGGCCATCTTGTTTGGAGCCATACACCGAAAACAACATTCGGGGAGATTACTACACACGTACCCTCGAGGTATATCGCGAGTGGCACCGACTTGATAATCCTAATGAGAGACTTGACTTTTGAACTCCTCCTATCATTTTAAGTATGCTTATTTTGACCTATAGTTTGAGTAGGGAAGTCTTTTGGTGTGTTTTTTCTAAATTTTCAGACCCTAGGTTAGATAGGAACCGTACCCACTGGCTGAGTTAAGACAGTCTAGGAGAGTACAGGGCTTTCCACCTTATTTTACTTTTGTTTCAGAAGGAAATCCAATGGAAGCTATCGACCAAGGAGCTGCTACCACCTCGCAAGTGGGAGATCATGTGGTGGCGGAAAGTGGAGTACCATATTCTTCACACTTGCCTCCCTTGGTCCAACAGCCTTCCCATGAGGATTAATCACTCCATCCTCCCGTGGAAGATCATGTTGATGATACCTGTTTGGACTTTGGTCCTAATGCTCCTTTTTGAGAGATGCCTATCGGACAGGCCATTGCGTCATTTGGCACCCGTGTAACTTCTCCTGAAATTGAAGAAGGATGCAGGCAATACCGTGCTGCTATCCTCTGTGTACAGGAGGTAGAAAAATAGATTGACAACCTATTAGGCCCTTCAGCAGTTCGTTCCACATTCCTTCCTGTGGGATATTGCTCACTAGCCGATTCTATGAGACCCATCGAACCGATTATAGATCGTCCATTAACAACCCATAGCCTGGGTCAAATTTCCACCCCTCTCACCTCTTATGTTATGTCTGATCCAAATCCACCCAAATATTTTGTATCTGGGGCCCAAACTTCAATTCCTGTGTCTTCACTACCTTTGAATGATGAGGGACAACCCCCGGCATGACCTACGTTATCTAATCCCGGAGTTGTACTTAGTCAAGAGCAGACCTCTAACATAGAAACATCTACAGTTTTTGTCCCTCCCACCCACATTAATGTGGTAAATCCCCCATCTAGTTCAGGTCAGCCCTTGGGGGCACAACCTATTGCCATTCAGTCTTCTAGTGGTTATGGTTATCAAATACCTGTAGGTAATCATCCATCTAATCCTACTGGAATTCCATTCCCTAGAAACACTTTTATGCCATGGGCGCAAACCAACTGTTCTTACATGCCAGCCATGGGAGGGATACCCATACATACTGCGGGAGGTGCGAGAGGAATGCCTTATGGAGGTCCTCCCCCTGGGGGACCTAATGGTCTTGGAGGACCTAGTGGTCCTCCTCATGGTCTTGGCAGTCCTAGTGGTTCTACGGGACCTGGTGGCTTTCCTCCTTATGGCTCTGGAGGGCTTGGTGGCCCTCCACCTAGTGGTTTTGGTAGCTCCAGAGGTTTTCCACCTCCTGGAGGTTCTGGAGGGTTTGGTGGTCCTGGTGGTCTTGGTGGTGCTGGAAATCCTGGTGGCTCTAGCGGTCCTCCTCCTAGAGGCCCTAGTGGTCCTAGTGGTCCTAATTCCAGAAATCAACCCCCCATGGGTGGATTTCCTATTAGTTCTTCCTCACAGCAACCTGTTTATCAGTCAAACTATGGCCCTACTGGTGATTTCATGCCATATCAATATTACCAGTATGTGCAGCCCAATAGATAGTTACCTTTCCTTCCAACTTTGGTCTTTCTTGATTTGTCCAAGTTGATTAATGATCCCATTCGACACAACCCCTCATGGCCTCCCATTCCGATAAAGTTACCATTAGACATTCCAAAATTGGATGGGAAGCAGGGTGAAGATCCACAGAACCATGTTATGAATTTTCATTTGTGGTGTTCCTCAAACTCCCTCATGGATGATTCCGTTTGGTTACGACTCTTTCAGCGAACTTTGACCGATACGGCCATGAAGTGGTATATTGAACTCCCACAACATTCATTTGTGGATTTTGGCTCATTGGCAACCATATTTCTTACGCACTTTCAGCTCCCTATTCGTTATGA
Source organism: Pseudotsuga menziesii (assembly GCA_001517045.1). NCBI lineage: Eukaryota > Viridiplantae > Streptophyta > Pinopsida > Pinales > Pinaceae > Pseudotsuga > Pseudotsuga menziesii. The sequence goes on along the minus strand of LPNX010496139.1, from coordinate 106,448 downwards.
AACGGGCACAGATATTTTAACTTCTCTACAATAGAACAACTCTACCCACATTTCTGATCATATTCATGAGTGGAGAAGGCAAAGAAGGCTTATTAAGGCCCCTATTCCAGATCAGTTGTTAGCTGATTAGTTCACTAAGTCCTTGTTGCCTCCTATTGCCCAAGATGTGGCCATGGGTGGTGCCATTACCGAAGAGAAGGATATTAGTTGGGCTCAGTACCTAGACTTGGTTTATTCCCAGTCCGAGACTCTATATGACCTGATTCCTCAAGCTCCTCGCCCCAGCACTGACCCTTCCAAGCCATCAGCAGAAGTACCTATTGACAGGATTGTTGGTTCAATCCAGTCCCCATCCACAGCAAAACCTTCCAAGTAAACCCAACCTGCTACTCCTCCTACTCCCAAGGTTTCTACCGAGGTCAATTCTATTCAAAGTACTCAAACCTCGGGTAATAAAAAGAAAGGTAAAAATCGAAATAAAAAACCTGGAAACCAGTAGGAGGATCCACAATCAACCCATAATGACAACAACATAAGGAAAAGGAAGGCTAAATACCCTTATCTGTTATGTGGTTGTGACCACTTCTCCAAGGAGTGTCCCCATCGGGACAAAATCTCCCAGTTGTTGAAGTCTAATCCCGCACCTGCAATACTTATGGATCCTTTCCCCTCTCAACAACCGCTGGTAGACCACATGTCAAACCAGGGTAACTCTAGTTCATCAGAGGAAATTCGTATGATGTCCTCAGATACCATCCATCTGCAAACTCAAAGCTAGAATTATGATAAACCCGCAGATAAAAAAGAAGATCAATCTTCTTCAGGGAAAGCTCCCTCCACTAGTTCTTCGGAATCCTCATCTACTATTCCCTTGTCTATCGAGAAGCCTACTCTTGACTTGATTTTGTGCCCACCAAAGAGTACTCTTCGGAAGGTTGTCTTTAATCCCAATGCCCGAGCTGCTCAATTCTATAATGTGGTTGAAGGTCTCGCTCAGGAACCTTGTGTGATGTCTACCCTAGAAGTACTTCAATGTTTCCCTACACAGCGCAAGAACTTGTTGACTGCATTAGGAGCTGTAGACTTGGATAAAAATAACTTGATTCACTTCAATGTTGAGAACTATAAACCTAGATTACCACATAAACTTGCTTTTCAGATCATTACGAAAGTAGTGGGAAAGAATGTCTTTCGAACGATACTAGATGAAGGAGCTTCAACCTCGATGTTATCTCTGACTTGTTGGAAAGCTCTTGGCTCTCCCGAGCTTGTTACATCACCTACGACCCTTAAAGCCTTTGATGGACGAGGTTTCCAACCCCATGGCCTCATATCAGCCCTTGTGGTCAAGCTGGGGGGGAAAACCATTTCCATCCAAGTAGAAGTGGTAGATGCCCCTTTAGATTATAACCTCCTTTTAGGAAGGAATTGGTTCTATGCCATGAATGTTGTTGCTTCAATAGTATTTTGAACGGTCCAATTCCCACATCTCAAGAGAATTGTTGCTATTGACCAGCTTGATTTCTGTATGTCATATGTTACTACCTCCACGGCTAATAACATCCCCATGTTAGTTCAGTCCCCTCCTCCTTACCAGTCGATTGGGGTTGGTATGCTGAAGGATTCATCCCTTATGGGGATTTTCCCCTCTACTCCTCCTAGTACGGATACCGCGACAGTACATATGATCGCCTCAGTTGATATTGAGCCCCCAAGCACAAATTTTGTTGAGTCTGCATGAAGCTATGTATGACACCATTCAAACTTGTTCTGATGATCACACTAATGGCATTCATTTAGTGGCTTCAGATCCTTACCATTTACTGTACTGGTTAAAGCCTTCTCTTCCAGTTCTAGACTATCTCTCCACGACTTTTCCTTCAGACGAGTCCATTATAGAGATCATCAACACGAATGAGCCCATTTGGGAGGATCACCATCATAGATCCATATTCCTCCCCAATACCAGTTCGGGCAGTTATGTTTTTGTATCCTTGTTTCCTACTGATATTGTCAACGTTCCGCAAAGTCATATATTGTTGCAAGATATATATTCTAAAGGAAACCTTTGCAACATTACTCAGATGAACCCAATTGACATATCAGCCAAGCCTGATGTTATTGAGCATGTTCATGTTGGGCAGAACTACTACACAGATGAATCTAAAGCATATAAGGAACTTTTTAAGGAATTCCACGATATTTTTTCTTGGTCCTATGAAGAGATGCTGGGATTCGACCCTTCCATTTTGGTTCACGAGATTAAAACTCATCCCACGACTAAACCTGTCAGGAGAAAACTTAGGCAAGTCCATCCTAGGAAGGCCGCAACTATTAAAGCTGAGATTGAGAAGCTTCTGAAAGCTAGTTTTATTTATCCTGTACCTTTGACAGAATGGGTATCGAACATTGTCCCTATCAATAAAAAGCAGGGCACCATTAGAGTATGTATCAACTTTAGGGATTTAAATAAAGCTTGTCCCAAAGACAACTTTCCTACCCCGCACATCGATCAGATTATTGACAACTGTGATGGAAGTGTCATCTTTTTATTCATGGATGGCTTCTCTGGCTATAATCAGATTGAGATATTTCCCGTCGATCAGCATGAGATGGCATTCATTTGCCCATGGGGAACCTTTGCGTATAATAAGTTACCTTTCGGCTTGAAAAACGTTGGTGACACGTTCCAGCGTGCAATTTCCTATGTGTTTCATGACATTAAACATATTGTTGAACCATACCTTGATGACCTCCGTGCTCATTCACAGCGACGGGAGGACCATCCTGGTCATCTTAGAGACATATTCCTGAGATGTCGTCATTATAATATACGGCTCAATCTGCATAAATGTGTTTTTTGCGTTGAGACGAGATGTATGCTTGGCTTTGTGGTATCCAAAGATGGCATTTGGATCGATCCTTTGAATATTTACATCATCATTAATCTACCATCCCCAACCACCATCCTTGAACTCCAAAATTTGCAGGGGAAGGAAAACTTTCTCTGTCGTTTCGTGTGCACTTTCGCTGAGAAAATGCACGGTTATATGCGTCTCCTTAAGAAGAACACTCCATTATTCTGGGATGACCACGCCCAACGTGCCTTTGATAGTCTTAAGCATGCTTTTACTCATTCACCCTTGATACACCCACCAGACTATTCAAATTATTTTCTCTTGTATATTGCTTCCTCCGCTACTACCATCACCATGGTTTTAGTGCAGGACAATCTCCACGATTAGGAGCATGTGATTTATTACACTAGTAAGAATCATATTGATTTCAAAACTCATTATTCACATGTGGAGAAGCTATCTTTGGCCACAGTCATTGTTGTCTAAAAATTTTGTCACTACATTCTGCTTCGCACTACCACCGTATTGGTAGACCAGAACCCAACGTACTACATTCTAACTCGTTAGGTGCTTGGGGGCAAGTAATCCCGTTGGATCATCATCCTTCAGGAGATTGATATTGAGTTTGCCAAGTCTACATCAAAGAAATCCTTGGTTTTTGTCGAGCTTATATGTGAACTTCCCTATGCTACCATGGAATTTGAGCCCAACGATTCATCTTTGGATGAATTCCTGTTCCTAATTAGCACTACTGATCCTTGGTATGGATATTTGTTGATTTATCTCTAGACCCAACGTTTTTAGCCGCATCTATCTTACGATGATCATCACCATGCGAAATACTACCTTATCTTGCATGATACCTTGTATAGACATGGGATTGACTCCATTCTCTGGAGATGCCTCACTCATGAGGAGGATGAACACGTGCTAAATGATTGCCACTCTAGAGCATGTGGTGGTCATTTATTTGGGATGGCTACAGCCCATAAAATCCTTCGCGCTGGCTATTTCTGGCCTTCTGTCTTCAAAGACTATCATGAGGCTGTTAAGAAATGACCACCATGCCAACATTTTTATCCCAAAAAGTACACCCATCCTGCTCCGCTTCACCCCATCATTGTCATTGGCCCCTTTTCCAAATGGGGGGTTGACTTCATACATTGTAAACCTACCTCAGCCCGGGGGCATGGTTACATCATCGTAGCTATGGATTATTTTACAAAATGGCCTGAGGCCATGCCTACATATGCAGAAGATGGTAATACTTCCACTCTCTTCTTGTTCAATCATATCATAGCTACATTTGGAGTTCTGCAGTCCATCGTCACTGATCACGGATCCCATTTCTGTAATCAAATGATGGAGGAATTGAGTGCCAATCTAGGTTTTCGCCATGAAAACTCTACGCTATATTATCTGTAAGATGATGGTCAGGTAGAGGCCATTAACATGGTTTTGAAAACTATGCTTCATCGGATAGTTGGAGATCATAAATCCAATTGGCATCTTGTTCTTTTTTCCACTCTTTGGGCTTATCAGACTTCCGTGAAAACAGCTACTAGTTTCACGCCATTCCAGCTTGTCTATGGATTTGAAGCTGTCTTGCCTATCCAATGTCAGATTCCATCTTTACAACTTGTCGTCAAACTTCTCCCAGACACTTCCACAGAGGAAGTAATATTTTTGTACTTGAATAACCTTGATGAGACTCGTAGAGATGGTGCCTTAGGCTAATGAGGCACATAAGAAACGCGTCAAGGCGCATTATGATAAATCCATATAGCCTCGTGCTTTCAATGAGGGTGACCTAGTTTTGACTTATTACCAGAGTATGACAACCTAGGAAAGGGTAAGTTCGAGTCTATGTGGTATGGACCTTTTGTTATTTCCAAGGTGTTAGAGAAAGGAGCCTATGAGTTGGTACATTATGATGGAATCCCTTTGGGGTAACCTCGCAATGGGTTGTACTTGAAAAGGTACTATGCCTAGGTATTCTTGGATGGTATCTTGTATATATGTATATTGATTGACTTTCAGTGTTTTTTCAGTCTTTTCAAGATGGTTTTGAGTTTTTGTGCCCGCATCTGTTTATACCATTTTTTGGTCATGCAGATGGCTTTCTATGTCTTTGCTGATGGTGCTAGCTGCCACACCTTGAATCTAGCCTAAACTACCTGGGTTCTATATTCCCCAGCTGAATATTTGGTTAGTTCAAGAGCGGTTTGCTTAGGTCCCACTACTAATAACATCGCCGAGTATGAAGCAGTCATCAGTCTTCTGACTGAAGCTACCTCCCAGGATGTTCCTGATCTAGTATTTTTTATGGACTCTCAGCTCATGGTTTGTCATTTAAACCATGTCTACACCATTAGGAACCTAGTTCTCCTCTGCCTCTTTCGGAGGGTACGTTTGTTAGAAAGATCATTTGGAACCATTACATATAGGCATATCCCTAGAGAACATAATGTAGTTGTTGATTCATTGGCTAATTACATCCTATATTGGCATATTTCCCATTCATGACGTTAACCAAACATGGTACATTGTAAATAAACATTTAGATTCACATAGAACTCATAGAAAAGGAATTCATCCATTTGAAACATATAAAAATCATGTAAAAGTATGTATATATATATATACAAAAAAATGTTACAAAAAATAGGTCCCGAGACCTCATCTGAAGCATGTAGGATTTCAGGTAAAATCATCATACAAAATCCTAAAGCTATCAGCTTTCAGTATACATGTCTCGTCCACTAGTGGTGCTCATGATAGCACATCATTGCTCGAACCACCCTGTGAAGTAGCCTACTGAATCGACCTGGTACTCCTGTTATAGATCTCTAATATCTAGTCAGGAGGTCATCTATGTTAGCATTTGGGATGTCCAGAGTCAACCTCTCAAGGTTCTCCTCCAGCTCCCTGGTGATATCCTCACCTTGTGGCACGAAGCGAGCTCTGGCTTACCTGTCTAATGGAGATGCTACTACAGGCCTTGCTGCTCCAACATCTTCATGAAGACAAACAGGTCTCATCACTTATCATAAAAATATAAAACATAAAAAAAAATTTCATCTTTAAGGTTTATTGTTTCTTACCAATGTCTCCCCACTGCCCTCCAGGTGGGAGAGGTAGGTCAAGTTCACCTGTAAAATTTGTGCCCGCATAGGAATAGTCCTCAACCATGAGCATCTGATCCTGCAGCCATCTAAAGAATGCGTCACCGAACTTCACTCTGCCCCTACATGCTCCCATGCGAGCCATGATCTGGACCCACCTCAGCATGCAAGGGTCCCATGCTCTTAGACTCCAAAAAGTCACTTGGGGCCTCATCTGGGGGACCCGTTCAAAGAAGAAACAAGCTAAAATGGAACCAAAGCCGAATTGCTTCAGCTCTTCCTGCCAACATTTAGTCATCCGATTCTTGAATATTGGAAGCAATGCTTCCATGTAGTTGAACACCGTAGGTGCCATTGCCTCTAGGGAATACATCATATGTGCCCTAGAAGCCTAATGTACACCCTAGCTCCTTGCCGCCTTTTGCTTGGTGAACAGAATGACCCTATCTGTCACTACCCTGATGGGAATTTTCTTCCCCGATGTGCCTATACCTAGTGCACAGTGTCAATCTATGAGCTCTCTAGTGGTGATGTCCCTACCATGAGAACCTATTAGTGAGATAGGGGCACCCTATNTGTAAGTATATGTGCCCCCACCTCGAAATACTGTTGTTCTGGATTCCACATTCTCAGTATGTGTTCCAGTAGTCTCTCGTGGGACACCATGCTTGGTGTCCGAAAGAACTTTAGAAGTCCACAGTTCCAAAGTGTGGCAATACAAACTGGATTCCTTTTAGCAGCAACATCCTCATCATCATGTGTTCTTTCCTTCCATACCACCATATTTTGGAAGCCTAGACCTACCAAAACAACAGTGGTATACATCAATATCATCCTTGAATAATCATAAGTCAAAAGAATGAGTTAATTTTTTATATATCATTGGTTTAATTTCCCCACGGCCGACACCTCCTATGCCCCGTTGGAGACAGGTGGTGGCACCACTTGTCCACCTTGTTCTTGGTGCAATTCTCGGGTGGTACCACCTATCCCGCAAGGGGTAGCTGCAGTGCCCACAAATAGGATTTTAGGGCTTGCTAAATAGGCCTAAAACCCCATAAAATCCCAAAATAAAAGATATGAAATGAAAAAATAAGGTCTTAGCTCTTACCTGCAACTCACGAGACTGAAAACAGACGGTGGAAACTCCCGGTATCAGTTGTGGAAGATCTGGCTAAAAAATGCTCCAAGTGCACTCTGCTAGAGGTAAATAATGAAATGTTTGGTTTTTTACTATTTACTTGCCTTATATAGACATTTTTTGGGTCTAACTTAGTATATTTTTTATATTACATCATGTTCTAGTCAAAATCTATTTGTCATAATCCCGTAATGTTGATTTTGGATGCATTTAACACTTGTTTATGAGTCGTCTGCAGGTTGACTTTAGTAAAAGCTTTGGAAAGTTTGTTTATGGATTTTCCATACTTTCACAAAAGGTAAAATGTCATTGAGCATTTATTATGACGCTTTGTCATGCTCATTAAAATCTAGTATCAAAGTTCCAATTCTAGTTCAAGTTTCTTTCCAGGCTCGTAAAATACAACATTGTGTAGAGATACGTTATAGAGTCTTCTTTTCACATCTTTTTTTAGACTCCTTAAACATGAAAAGATAGTCGAGTTCGTTTTTGAATCTTTCTAGCCTCGTAAAAAGTGACATTGTGTAAATAAAATTCATGGAGTTCTCTTTAAACCCTTTTCAGACTCCCTAAATATGAAAAGATCATCGAGCAATCTTGTCTTCTTCACGCTTGTTAAAGTATTTGAAGAGTCATCCGTCCGACGGTAGGTTATCTCTTTCTCAGTTCAGATAGTACTATTTATGAGAAAGCAACACTCTAGCCAATCATGACTAGAAGAGTTCTTTGAGGCATTATTTTATACTTTTTCAGACCTTAGAGACTAAATCATACGAAAAAGGACCCCTATGGAGTCTTCTTCCTTATTCGTTCAGACTCTCTAAACATGAACAATACCGAGTTTTCTTTTGGTGGACTCATTAAATTAAACATTGAAATACCTATTTTTGGGAATGAACCCCTCCTCTCTCAGGTTTGGAAAACAAATGGGACTGGACTTGTCTTCTGACAAGCTATATCGAGTGTTTTTTACCCTCTTTGAACTCGTGAAACCGAAAAGAGGCACTCATCGATCATGATGGGGAAAATGGGAAAGGGAATTATTTTGCAAATAATGGCAGATGTTTGTCGTTACCTTTGAACATGTAACTTGTCACACAATCATGTTAGTCAATTGGGTATTCAGCTAATCTCCATGACGATCCACTTTCATGAGTCATGCCAATCCTTTGAGTCTTTCAAAAGAATGCATTGCTCACTGTCGCATTGTGTATCTGTCCTGTCTAGTCATACTGCCAAGTCATTTTTTTGTGCCACCCGATGTTCAAAGGGAATCTGAAGAAGTCTTACCTCTGCAGTATACACATCCTTTGTGTCAGTATCTTTGAGTCAGTCATATGGTTACTATGTTCACATCATTCCAGAACTATGTTCCGAGTTTCATGTCATCAATGTGGGACTCATCATGGCCCTCCTTCGATGATACTATTCCCGTCAACATCAGCTCATCATCTGGGAAATAGTCTTAGAAACAATATTTAGTACCTTGAGATCTATATGCCTTAATGACAGATTCTCTCTCTCTCGACATAGGTTCACATCGTTGACCTTTGATCGATAGAATTGACTGGGTGTTCGACATCAGGACATCTATTCACACTCAGTAGATTGTACTACAGTACCTTAGGAATCATTGACATTAATGATGATCTCCCTCGCACTTGTTAACGGTTCACATCATTGGCCAGTAATCAAGTGGTTTCTACCATGTTTGACTTTAGATCATTGTAATCACATTGATAGAATCGTACTTTGTGGAAGACGAGACAAAGACCCTGGGTATCTGTTTAAAAGCGATCATTGCTTTTTCCCCAAGTTGCGATGGAGTTTTGTATATCTAGCATGGATCCACATTTGTATGGTCGTGGCTATGCTCAAATTTGCATCTGTATAACATAGATCTAAGTTGTATGTCTGGTATCTATGTCCAAGTTTGAGTCCTCTATCACATGGATCTATGTTGTATTCTAGTAGCCATGCTTGTTTATTCCACTCATGGATCTACCTTATATTGGTCTGCAGCTATGAGTCTGGTTACTTGTGTCTATGAGTCAACATACTGATGTATTACAGATGCCTACTTGACTGCATACTCTGATCGAGCCAACATTTTTATCTCCTGGCAACGACTTGTTCTCAAAGCTCTCGTTTATCATATCACTCTAAGACTCATGCTTTGGGGGGCATCCTGTTATACCAAAATCTTGCCACCATCATGTGATAAGACCTTTGACATGCCTACTTTCCCTGAATCCCAGCTTCTAGAGTGAAGACTAAATGGTTTCTTATCAGTCTATCATACAAATTCCCAGCACCGCTCATCCTCCCTTATTCAGGAGCGGCACCCCTGTTCACACCACTTTTCATCGGTTGTCCACAAGCGATGCCACTGCCTGTCACTCTTGGTCCATAGGCGGTTATTACCAGAACCACTTTCTCATAGAAGGAGAAGCGCAATATCCTGGGTAAAAGGGGAAAAAGAGAAGCTTCTTGACGCTTCTAGATGATAAGCCTCGATATATCCTTTGTCCCTACTACTGTGGGTTCATTGAGCTCGAGATCCCTCATCCTAGAATCTTAGAGGCCACCTTACCCACTAATTTCTCAACCATCTCTATCCATTAAAGCCCTATAAATATGATCTCATAGCCATGGTTGAGGGGAGAACATTAAAGGTATTGTTATGTTGTTGGATTGATTCTTGGCCCAAGATCATTTGAGGAGAGCATAGAGAGCTAGAGTCGGAGCTTATGGTGATAAATAGCTAGTTTCATGGAGATGCATGTCAACACTAAGGAATGGTTGTAAACTTCTTCATTTTTCTAATGCAAGTTGATTTTCTGTCCCATATATATATTGTTGATGTTTGATTTCAGATATATATTGCTATATTCCTTAGTCACTAGCATATATTAGTAGATCATATTCTGGTTGCTTTGATCTGTTTCATGTTGAACTCTTTTGTAGGTACATAGGTGAACTATCAAAGCCTTGTATTCCAGATATCTACAGTGTCTAGGGGGATTTATCAACCTCTGTGATCCATTTGTTCTGGATCTGAACCATTCAAACCAGCGGAACACCTTGTTGTCTGCAGTAGGTGAAATATTCCGATCAACACATGCCATATTTGAAACATCTTATGAAATTTCATTTTTAACTTTCTATCCTGAGATATAGAAATTCTCCCTAGGTCACCTGTTTAAGGATGAATTCTGGGGGAGGTTGGAACCTTGAGTTGGAGAAATCATATCTCCTATATTATAACGAATTTGAGGCTGAAACATTTACATAGAGTACAAAATGATTTTGTCTTCATCTTGTCAAATTTTCTTGTCTTGAGCCTTCTCCAATATCTATTTATAGAGAAAGTACAACATGACTAGTTTTTGTCTTCTAGGATTTTCAAGCATGAAACCCTAATGTTTAGTAGTTGTAGTTGTAGTTGTGTTTCAGTTGCACAAAGACTTATTTTAGGGTGGCTCTGATACCATGTTAATTTTTTAATGGTTATACAATATCTATAACATTTAGAATCATAACATAGTAACCATATACAAAAGGATCATTGAAAGAAAGACAAGCACAACCACACAAAAGAACATATAGATTTATCTTGGAAAACCCTCATGGGGAAGAAAACCTAGAAAAACTTCCTCTATATAGATGTATCAAAAGTACAAAGACAAATCCGCAAACAGGTGCTCCTTCTCCTTGCAGATAAGTCTGTCTCTCTCTCCTATGTTCTATACACAAGTGAGTTTGTGTGTGTGTGTCAAATGAGGAACACACATCCTCTATTTATACTCTTTCTTCCACTTTACTTTCTCCCTAACAAGTCGGCCCAACAAATTTATTGGGATGAATTCACCTAGGAATACACAAAACAATATTGTGTTATATTCAGAAGGGTTCTATTGACCCGACATACCAGGGAGGTTTTACCTCATGACTCTATGATTACCAAATACAATAGTAACATCCCGACTAAGAAATAAAACATCTCCGATATATTACATCAATAAAATAAATTTAGAATATTCTTTGAAATTACAATATTTCAACACCAAGTTTCTAATAGTATCAATTCTTTTGTCCAATATGCAAATTGGATATACTTGGATTTCCTCTTTAGGTTCCACCTGTATCATAGGCCAATAATGTATATGATTATAATCATAAACATAATTTTTAAATAATTGAACATGGGAAACATTATGTACCTTAACCATAGGAGACAAGGCTAGCTCATAAGCCACTGGCCCAATTCTTGTTAGGACCTCAAATGGTCCACAAAATCCCGTGTTCAATTTCTTGCAGTTACCCAACCACAATGAAATTTTTCTACCTCTGATATTTAAGAACACTTTGTCTCCAATGTGGAATTATTTATGCATTCTATCTTTATTTGCATAGCTCTTTTGTTTGATCCTAGTTACTTGTTGTTACATGTCCTAAGGATTTTCTGATTCAACAATCAACCTATCCACAGGCTTCTCCCAATTCAAAAGAACATTACACTTCTTTCCATAAAGTGCTTCAAATGGACACATCTTTAATGATGTTTGGTAACCATTGTTATAGTCAAACTCTGATAAGTACAAGTAGTATTTCCATTTACTAGTTTTTTCCATTACATACATTTGGAGCATGTCTTCAATAATTTGGTTTACTTGTTCAATCTGTCTATCTGTTTGTGGATGGTAAGTTGTATTGAATTTGGGTTTGGTTCCAAATTCTCAGAAAAAAACATTTTCAAAAGTTTGAAGTGAACTTTGAATCTTGATCTGAAACAATTGCTTTAGGAATACTATGCAACTTGGAAATTTCCATCATATATACCTCCATAATTTTAGCTGCCTTAAAATTTGATTGAAATGGTATAAAGTGAGATGAATTTGTTAATTTGTCAACCACCACCATAATAGATTCATGCTGATTTAGTGTTCTTGGAAACTTTGGGATAAAATAAATGGTCACTACATCCCACTTCCATTATGGTACGGGAAATGGATGGAGTAGACCAACAATATGATTTTTTTCTTCTTTTACTCTTTCACATTCTAAGAATTGAGCAAGGTACTTGGCCACTTCCTTCTTCATTCCTGGCCAATAGTATTATTTCTTATTTGTTGTCAAAGTCTTTTGATAACTAGGATGCCCTGCATAAGGTACATTATGCATTTCCTATAATATAATTTTCCTCATGTCACTTTTAGTTGGTACATAATTTCTTCCATTGAATTGAAGGATTCCATCTTAATTCAATGCATATTTGGAAACTTTTAATGGTTTGTTTCCTTCCAACAATGCTACCACCATTTGCAAATAATGATAATCTCCTTTCAATGCCTCCCTTAACTTGATTTTTAAATTGGAATTCCAATCACTAATGGTTGATACTTTCATTAACTAATTTCTTTTGTTGAGTACATCAGCCACTATGTTCTCTTTTCCTTTAATGTACTTGATTTCAAAATTGAATTCACTCAGGAATTCAATCCACCTAGTTTGTCTAGCAATCAAATGAGGCTGCTCAAATAAATATTTTAGATTGTGATGATTGGTATTTAACCCAAAATTGTTTCCCACGAGATAATTCCTCCACATCTGGAGTGCATGAACTATGGAAACTAGCTCTAGGTCATAAGTAGCGTAGTTATTTTCATGCTCCTTTATATTTTGCGGTTCATAATAAATCACATTCCTGTCTGGCATAAAAAATCCACCAAGTCCTTCCAAATATGCAACAATACATACCACATATTATTTGTCTGGGTCTATAATTTTTATGCTAGAGAAAATGTGAGTAACTCCTTCAATATTCTGAATTTGCCTTCACACTTCTTGTTCCATATGAATGTCACACCCTTCTTGTGTAATGATGTACTCATATTTGCAATCCGAGAGAAAAACTAGACAAATTTTCTGTAATATATGGCCAAACCCATAAATTATCTAATCTCTAATACATTTCTTGGAGTAGACCATTCTTGAATAGGTTTTATTTTAATGGGGTCCACTGCTACACCCTCCTTAGATATGATGTGACCAAAATATAATAGTTTTTTTTTATAGAACGAACATTTTCTAATATTATCATATAATTGATTACCTCTTAGGATATGTAGGCTAATATTGAGATGGTCTTCATGCTCTTCTTTAGATTTGGAATATACCAAAATGTCATTTAGGGACACTATAACGAACTTATCTATGAATTATTTAAACACATGATTCATTAGACACGTGAATACGACTAGGGACATTGTTAGTACAAAAGGTAGAACTATATACTCATAATTCCCACACTTGGTTTTGAATGTTTTTTTCCTAATTTCTTTATATTTTATCCGCACCTAGTGATATCCAAACCTCAAATCAATTTTGAAAAATACTTTCACTACTCTCAACTGATCAAAGAGGTCATGAATCCTTGGTAATGAATACATGTACTTAATTGTGGCCTTATTTAGTTTCCTGAAATCCATACTCAACCTAAGTGTGTTGTCCTTATTTTGTACAAACAAAGATGTCGCTCCCCATGGAGACTCGTTGGGATGTATATAACCCTTCTTTGAAAACTCTTCCAGTTGCAATTCCAATTCCTTCAGTTGCGAGGTACTCATTCTGTAAGGACATTTTGATGTTGAAACATATATAGGCACCAAATAAATTGTAGATTCAATGTCTCGCTTTGGTGGTAACCATGGTACATCTTGGAAAACATCATTGAATTCTTGTAACACTGGAATTTCTTCCATGCATGGCTCCATATAGGATGGTACCTCCTCAACATGGATCACATACAATTGGAATTCCTTTCAGATATATTTCTTCATCTACATGGTCAAGATCTATCTTATTGAAATCAACCTTGGAATACTTTTAACCTAAACGTCTTTACTATCCTTATCCAGGCATATCATACTTTTATCGTGGAAATCAAGAATATCTTGTTGCGCTTCTCGCCAATTCATTCCAATTAGAATGTTGTATGAGCCTAGAGGAATAACATCTGAATTGGAATTAGTTTGTAACCCATTCATTTTAAAACAAAATTTTCTAACCACTGAAGTAATCTTCCTTCTCATTCCTGTAGCTAACTGCACCATTCTGGTGCTTACACAATTTATTGCTCAGTAACTTCCATCTTTCAATCATATTAGCATTTACATAGTTGTAAGAAACTCTAGAGTCAATTAGAATTGAAATTGTTAAATTATTTATATTACCTTCAATTTCAATCACTGATGACTAGTGGTATTCCTAAAGATTGTCCAAAGGTGCATCTATACCAGGAGTGCTTCTAGTAATATTTATCATTATAGATTCTCCTTGCACATTGTACATATTAGCATCCTTATTTTTCCTCTTAGGACATTTATTAAGGTAATGGTCACCTCCATATTTCCAACATTTAACTTGCAATGGATTCTTTTGTCCTGTAGATTCAATCATCCTTAATTCACCTTTCAAAGTGGGTTATTTGAAAGAGCTATACTAACCCTATTTAACATCAAGAGACTTAAATCCATTTTTCCTCCAATCCTTCTTATCGTTCATTTTACATTTCTAGCTCTTATGCAAGTTAGACTTAGTCTTACCTTGATCATACAAACATTTAGCCTTCCGTATGCATTCCTTTAAGGTATAGGCTCATCATAAGTTATTTAGTCCTTGTAAAATTCTTGTAGACCATTGAGGAACCGTTGAATCTTTACCTTTTTTTTATATTGGATGAAATCCACATAACTTATAAATTCCAAAATCCTTTTCTCATATTCTTCCATAGTCATATTTCCGAATTTGAGTTCAAAGAACTCTTGTATTTTATTATCATAGTATTGTTGCTACAAATATTCGCGCTTGAAACACCTTTGAAAACTCCTCCATGAAATTTTCTTTTCATCCAAGTTTTCTACGTGCTTTAATTACTTCCGCCACTTCTAATATTTTATTTGAAGTTTATAAATACCAATACGGGCTTCCTCATTATCATAATAGTCATGGAATTGCAAATATTTATTCATTTCTAGAAGCCAAATATCTGCAATTTCTCTAGATTTTTCTCCATCAAAGGTGGGAGGTTTAATATTTTTGAGTTCATCATGTAGTGAATTCACATCACACTTTCTCTTCAAATTCCTTTTAGGATAAATATCATGCCATATTTAATTTACTCATTCCCATGATTGCTTTCTACTAAATGATATCGGGAATACAACCCCCTTTGGATTACATCCTTATACCTGGAATGCTGGTATCTATCAAGAATTTATGTATTCATTAATTCCTCTTGTTCCCTTCTTACAATTGAACATGCAATGTTGCATTTGATTTTGTAACTAAACCAGACTTTGCATCACTTGCTGATTTATTTGGTTTTGTTGATCTCATAACATTCTACCCTCTTCTATAAGGTATCATATTTAATAAAAACTGAAAAGATTCCTGGAATATTTTGATCGTAACTCGAAATTGGGAAAAATTCATACCATTGGAAAGGTATTGAAATTATCTACAACCTTTTTGTTATTTATTTTTCCTAATTCCTTCCAGTTTGTCTGAGGAGGGCGTTTTAGTAACAAAACATCTTTTAAATGATGCTTAGTTACTAAAATTCCCTCTCTGGACAAGCGGTATGGAATTAGGACAAAATCAAAATAGAAAAGTTGTAGATAATTTCAATACCTTTCAAATGGTCTAAAGTATGCCCAATTCCGAGTTATGATCAAAACGATATTCCCAAAATACGAAATATTCCTAGAATATTCTGGTCTTTTTTCAAATAGGATACATTTTGGGAAAAATAAAACATTAAGCCAAAATTTGTAGAATCTTTCCATTCCAAGTCTACATGTATTTCAAAGTTTGGAATACTTCCATGTTTACCATCTCAGACTTATGACCATTGGATTATGTTCTTTGTATACCTATGTTGTAACGCCTCCTTACGTTACATCAAACTAAAATAACACACACAATTTTTTATGTAAATTAATTACATGCATAATTAGATTATGCACAATAGAGGAAGTATGAGACTCTAATGAGATCCATAATTTTACTTAGGAAAATACTAATTGCATAATACATATCTATTAAAAGCATAGATGGATAATATATTTAACTCTAATTACGAAATCGGTTAGTCTTGAACTTATTAGAAAGTAACAACAACAGTTACATGCATGTAATAGAAATAAAATAAATTATTTCAAGACTACTCATGAGTAACAACAACAATTTCAACAAGTAACAACAACAATTTCGACAAGTAATAGTAACAATTTCAGTAGGTTAAGTTATTTATTACATTATTTTTAACAACCAAAACACATTCCTATTTACATAAACTATAACAGTAATTATCCTCAACAAACCAGTGCATGGTTTTTGTAAGACACACAACCAACTCATGATTTTTCTTCTAAATTAACAAATCCAATTCTTAAAAATGTAAAGGAAAATAACATGTAAACCAAACCATGATTTTCGTAAACTTTACAAACCACTTCAGCCCATGGTAAACTTTATAAACCATTCAAACTAATAAAATCAAATAACAAACAGCACAAACCAATTCAAAACAAGTGTGGTATTTATGACTTAGTCCGTGGTATTTGAGAATCATGGAAACTATTTTAGTTTGTCATTTTTGAATGAACCATTTCCTTTTCATTATTTTTCGCAATTTTTAACCTAACACTGATTTAACAAAATTTAACAATCAAAACAACATGCACATTGTTCATCCATGCATCAAACTTCCAAAGTCAAATATACAAGGAACTAAAACAAGGTATTTCCTTCATTCATTTTCAAATGTACCCAAGGAAAAACGTAAAACATGAAATTTCTAGAATTCGTTAAATCATTTCCTTTAGGAAACTAATATCGATTTTATCCATTTTTTTAATTAACTCATATTTCCTAAATTCTCAAGGAATAAACTAGAATGTGGAATTAGGTTTTTCAACCAAAAAAACATAATTTCCCCATTTTTTGTCATCTACGCATCATGCATAAAATAATATTGTAAGGGCTAGTTAATTCATAGCTAAAAATTTATAACAGAGATTAAACCTGAAACAAAATTTATGGTAGTTGGGTAAAATGAAAATAAATCACAACTATTTCATAATACACAACAATTCTAACCCATAATACACAACAATTGCATGTTTATTCAGAAATAATTAATTCCTAATATTTTATTTTTTTGGGAATTATATTTTCATACCCAGAAATGTAGTAAACTTAATTTCTCAAAACATGCTTGCACAATATTAACATATATCAGTGTACAAATTTAAAACCTTGGGATTTCACCATTAAATTCCTTCCAACAATCATTTAACAGAGAATTAATAAAGAATTTCAAATTCCGCAAATACTTATCTGAAGGTCTTGTCCCGAAGAAGACAATTGGTTGTGTGTGAGCCATGCTCCTCCCAACCATAAAAATTGTCCAACCTGTAATATTTTAGCTCCAAGTCCACCCTTAAGCCGAGATCCATACATTAACCACAAGTAACTCACCAACCTGCTCATCTCACTCACATGGATTAAACATGGATAACTGAATAATCTGGAAAAAAATTATAACCAGGAATAGGAAAGACAACATTTTTTAAACCAATTTCATGCCAATTTCATAATTAAACTAGCAGAGCTCCTTCACAGACACACAATGATACACTTCACTACAAACGTCAGAATTCTACTTGGGGTTTCTTGCACAAATTGCAAAACAACTGGTCAATTCAACCAAATGGATACAATGCAAATTCAGGGTATATAGAAACATAGTTTTCTTCCACCTTAGGAATTCAAAGACATACCGTGATACATTTCACTACAAATGTTTGAATTTCCTTCAAGGTTTCATCGACCACAATAGCTTCACATGCAACTGTAACAACAAGAAACAAGTATCAGCCAACAAATTGGAAAATGCAAGGGTTTAGTAACAACAAATGGCTATAACAACTAGCAATTGGTAACATCACCAAATTCCTTCAACAAATGAATGGTCAAATTCTCTAGTCTCACATTCCAATTTTTCCTTCTCTACCTTTTTTTTCTCCTTTCCCACCAAAAATGGCCAGCATTCCCTCTTACGAATTCTCAACTTGATTGTCCTAAAACTCTCAAGTGAGGCAAGTGTCCCATTGAGTTCCCATGTGGATGTCCCAAAGAAACCACATTACCCTTCTCCCATAATTAATTACAAAACTTAATTAAAATTAATTAAATTTTCCCCAAATTTAAATTAATAATATTTAATTATTAAACAATCCACTTTTGGGTTTTGGCTTAGAAACATGGGTTTTGGGTATTTTAACATAAGTTTTAGAAAACAACTGACCAAGGTAAGAAGGTACAATGGTAAACCCTACCCCCTCACCAACCTCGATTAATATCTGTATCTCCTCTTCATCATTTTCCTCATCATGCAACCAACAATAATTTTGTATTAAAATAATAAGTATGATATGTACAGGCTTCATAGAAAAAGTTTTTACAATGAAATATCAATTATAATAAATGGGCCAGGGGTATTACAATTCCCCTCCCCTTAGACTTTGCACCGTCCTCCTCATTAGTTAGCAATTTCTATTAGTAAGTAGTTCATCTCATCTGACTTCTCATTCACAAATTTATTTTCTTAATTTAACATAAGTATATAAATATTAACAATTCATATGTCAGCTTACACAAACACAGTGAACATGAATTCTCAAATCCAAATCCAAAGCATATGATCTCAATATTCACATAAAGAAATCTATTCAGTTACCAAATTCTTCCATCAACATGATGAAGAACTACTTGGCCATTCCCAAAGAATTCTAAGATCTCAATCTCTTTCTTTGCATGCTTCACGAGAATTAGCATTAGATATTTACAATTACATCATATAAAATGACCTATGTTAACATTCACTAACCAATTATAATCAAACAATAACTTAACTAGATCAATAGTTAACAAGATTTCTAGTTTAACTTCATATTCATATATTTTACTTCCATCATTAATCAAGACTCTAAAAGTATAACAACTCACACAAGCATAATGAATAAATATTCAAACATTTAATCCATCGCAAGAATATAAAATTCAAGAACTTAATTTCTTTTCCAAAATTCTTCACACATTAAATAATGCATTCAAATATAATCAATGCTGTAATTACTCCAATTTCCATTAAATATTACATTTCAATATTTCATAACATAAAACATTTATATATAGATGGCTTCAGGCATAATCCCATCTCAAGAATTTATTTAGCTATCCAAAGAGGATTTAAATGCTACATATCATACAAGGTTATAGTACCATACATAGCATATCCAAAACCAAACAACTAGAGATAATATTGAAATAGAGGCTCCATTCAGGATCAATATATTCATTCAACAATTTATATTCAGTTAGAAATATTATGATTCATATCGAGTAGAATAATATAAAAAGAATTCGAAAATAAGAAAATAAACTTCACACAACATATGTATATATAACTTATGCATTTTTCCAACATTTGTTGGACCCACTGTGCAACTCTGGAACTACTTTGAGATGGATTACACAACTAGTCTGTCATGAGTATATACGCTACTTAATTAATCACTTCAAGCAATAAACAACAAATTCAACTAGGAAATCAACATGCTCTTCGCAAATATGAGTATTAACACTTCAAAGTCTTAGCCTCAACTAGATAGACACCAAATAACTCACTTTCCTTTTTGGTTTCCTTCGGATTGCACAACAATGATACAATTCATTGTTCTAGTGCTCATAAATCCACCATGGTTGATACATGTGTAATTTTCCCTTTCACCAGAGATTAGTTATGGCTAAACAACACATTCCAAAACTCAAAAATTCAATTCTCAACAATACAGTTCGCAAATTCAACACTAGTACAAAATGAGAGAAGTGACCAAGAGACCAAAAAATTTGGTCACCATGGTTTTTTCAAGACATAAATGACCAAAATTGAGAAATTTTAAGTGAGATAACTAAAAATGACCAAGATAAATGACCAATTTGGTCATGGGATAAGAACTAAACTAAAAATGACTACATAACAATTGGTCATTTATTTGGTCGTTTTTAGTGGTGTCACTCCAAAAATGAAAAATTACAATTTTGACAATGAATTTATACAATTTACTAAATTTTAACACTGTAGATGGATTCAGAGACCCTAAATCCATCTGCAGTGTTAAAACTTAGTAAATTGTAACAATGTAGATGAATTTAGAGACACAAGCTAGTGCCAAAACATGACACCATAGGCAAACATGCTAAACATTTTTGCAATATCATTTCATTTGTACTGTCACATCCACTTTAATATGTTTATCATGGCCATATATTATTTCATCATTGTTTCTTTCATATTACCCCTTCGACAAATACACCAAGTTGCATCATATGCATTATCATAGTGTGGTTGAGTCAAGTCTTGGATATTTGTTGTCTTTCCCTCTCAGCATTTTCATGTCATGAAGTTGGGGTCAATTTTTGTGGAAATTGAACCCAAGTGATAGAACAATTACACTCACAAACACTAGTAGAAAATGAGAAATTAATGACTAAAAAAATGACTAAAATCAGACTATAAACAACTATTTTTGAGTCGGTGACAAATATTAGAAAATTTCTACTATCTTATAGCTAGTTGTATTTCACTAGTCATTAATAGCTTGACTTAGTAGTCATTGATTTAGTCATTGATAGACAATGATTTAGTCATTGATAGTCAATGATTTAGTCGCTGATTTAGTCACTGATTGCAACCATTAATGACCAAATATATGACTATATAAACTATTATATGTTAACATATTGTAGACTAAGCTAAATATGACTAAGATAAGGGAAATTAGCTACTAATAGTCATATATATGCGAATTTAGTCATTTTTGTAGTCACAAATTTATGATAGGGCACAGAGGAATCGAACCACCAACCTCCTGCCTAGAATTAGGTAGGTTCTCTACCATTGAGATAACACCCTTTAATAAGTTGTTATTGCTTGACAATGATGATATTGAAACAAATTTATTATAGATATCAATCTACAAAGTACAAAATTATTACTATTACAACTTACCAGTAACTAGTATTTATGATAAACTAATTCCTGAGAGCTATATACAATTTTCCCTGTAACTAAAGCTAATAAAAATACTACAAATACTCTTACTAAAGAGATTTAGTGATGAGTACCTCTTTCCATTCTTCATCACTATCATTTTCATAGTCTAAAGAAGAGTGCTTCCTGAAAGGATTTCAAAGCCCAATGCAATCACTGCATCAAAAACAAAGAATCAGAAACAAAACTTTCCCTCTTGTCTACTGCAATATTAAGAATCCATGAGCTTCAAGGTGTTTCATATCTTCCTCATTATGGGCTATCAAAATTAAAACACAACCTGTTGCTTTGATAATTAATAAACTTAAAATTATGCAAAGTATATTCACCTTTTCTTTGAGAAGGTTCCATAATAAGCAGGTCTATGGTTGTGATCAAACTGCAAAAGGTTTCTTCTCTTATTGTGAATCCTATTTTATTGTGAAGCCTATTTTAGCTTTAAATCAAGTGATAAACATTCTAAGAACCAGGCAGATTCAGAAACTTATTGCTAATGGAGACTTGACGATTATCATTTGCAAAATTAGAGACTTGACTCCCTATGCACCGTAATGTCTTGCAAAAATGATCTCTAGACCTAGAATTCAAAGAATTGCAAGTATTTTGACTTGGGGAATTGCAATTATTGCAAGTATTTAGCATTGAATCATTTACTGTTTCAAAGGTACCATTTTGTATGGAGGAGTTATGCTTTGTGAATCATTATTCCTTGGCTATAAGGGCACCTAATAGTGGATTCAATAATTAAAGAGTCATGTTGCAAATATAAAGAGAAATACCCTTCTCCTACAACATTGCATCTTTAGAGAAATCTTTAAAGGGTTGTATATTTGGATTCTAGATGATGATACCAGTTATTTGAAAGGCAGGACAACTGGTTAAGCATGAATTAAACTTGAAAAACTTGCAAACTATTAGGTATAACAAAATATATATCAGCTCTGTGTTGAGATGTACAGGATCTGAAACAGCTTCCATGATGATTGGACAACAGTTCATAGAGAGAAATAACCATTGATAAGAATTGAATTTTCCTTAGAATGTATGGTCACCTAAAATAATACTACACTAAAATTTAGATTCTAGTAAGATTTTGAGATTGACTAAACCTATCGAAAAGGTTGGAGAGACTGGTATTCTACAGTGTTCTTATAATGCACAGTTGCATAAAAGGCATATTCTTATCAAGATTTATGACTGCCAAAATGAAGGAATTTACATGACCATGAAATGCACATTTATGATGAAGCAAAGGATAGAGAAAATCATGATGAGGTTCATATTCCCCATTTGAACTGTCTACAAGAAACTATTTCTTCGTAAGGGTAATAAAGCATGTCTCCATCCTGCTTGAGTGGAATGTGAAAGTGCCCTGCCCTAATTATCTGATTATGAATTAGATTTAAGTTCCAATTCCCTTCAGGCCCTATGGCATGTTTACGCCTTCCACTTTGACTCCCCACGTGGGATGCATTGCTTCTTCAATGGAATATAAGAGCCTCACTAAGACCCAGGTCTCGTATTTTGGTGTGGAGTTATATTTACAAGTACAAAGTTCAAGGTTCATGAAGAATTGTTCAAAACCTACCATTAGTACAGCATTATAACATAGCGTATGTTTCTGCGGGAAGATAGAGGCAGGGTAGCGCATATGGTAAGAGTAAGAGAGGGTCTAACCTAGCTAATTTAAAGAAAAAAAATCTAAATCTTTGCTGAATTAGAGATTGAATAGTATCTTAGTAAGGCGTAATGTGTTGGTGAGTGAGTGTAGCGCTAAGGCCTTATATTTATTTTCTCTTAGGCACCGATTTTGGAAAATGATGCCAAGAAGTCCCCAAGATGGCCAAGGGATATTTGACAATCCTACACGACATTGGTAATGTCCCGGTGCAACTTAGGGATATCCCTTGTGCAGTGTTAGATATTAAAAGATAGGCTCATCTGAAAATGGTTATCTCTTGTATTTAGATCCATAAAAATAAGTCTATATCCATAGATAACAAACTTGGAAAAATACAAAGGCTTAAAATGGCTGGATAAAAGGAAACAAAAGCTGTTAATGCCATATTAGCAAGAGGTAAAACACAATTGTTAAAATAAAATTACTAATATCCAACAACAAAAGAAGACAAAACTCACCCTTGGCCTTTGAAGGAACCAAAAAAGTGCTTCCCTCTGAAGTACTCTGAAATCCATGCACCTTTGGGCCAGAAGAATTATTAGATAGTCCATTAATATTCAATAGTTCATGTCCATTTGTGCTTTCCAAAACATCTTGTCCATTTTCCCACTCCCTCTGTAATTGCCTAGACGATGCCAAATTGGGAGTTGAATAATGGCTTGATCTTTCTATAGAACCTTCTGACCTTGCAAATAAAAATCTTGACTACTTGCTATTCTAAGACTTCCATGAAATTGATATTTCATTTGACATCCCATTGCATTTATCAGTCTCAACAAGGAGCAAATTTGCTAAATTGTGAGGACTATTTAATACACTATCATCTGAATCAAAATTCAAAGACAATATGTTTCAAATTATACTATTTTCTCCAACATCTAAGCCATTCATATAAACTTCTGGAAGGATATTACACACCAAATTCTCCAAACATTCTAGCTTTCCAGAACTGGCATTAGAATCTCTAGCAATTTCTACTTTCTTGGGAATTTGAAAACCAGTACTTGTACTTCTATCGGTTGCATCTAACATAGACTCATTTTCAAAATTTTGGATAGAGCTTGTACTAGTATTTCCAGCTTCTGAAACTGATCTTTCCTCTAACATAGGCTCATTTTCACAATTTTGGATGGAACCTGCACTAGTCTTTTCAACAGTTGAAACTAATCTTTCTACTGCTTTATGATCAGTAACTCCAAATATGTCATCATCACCATTAAGGGTGCAATTATTTACATACTTTTGATGAAGAGAACAATCTTTAGAACTATAATCATCCACTGAAAATTGGAATTTTTCCATAAAGGGAGGCACCTCTACTTCTGAAGAAATAGATTTAGAGCAACCTTCACCATATGGTTCTGCAAAATGTTCTTCATAATTGTTTTGATACCTATCATCAAATGGAGACCTTTGTAGACAATTCTCAACATGGTTTCCTGAAAGCATTCTACTGATTTTATTTAGAGCAACAACATTCACTTCATTGTTTCTTTGAACAACAGAGTTGCTTTGAGGGACAGAGATTGGAAAGCTATCTTTAGAAAGTCCAACACAGACAATACCAGATGACACTGAAGCTGCATCTGTTCTTTCACTTCTTGTTGTTTCAATGTGACCACTGCATAGCTCAAATGAACCCTTGTGTGTGTCAGAGGATGAATTCTTCAATAGACTTTTAAAACCTTCATGACTCCTACATTTCATAGTAGGATCAACTAAACTTGCATTCTTTCCATGGAAAGCCTCCCCAGTGGTATTTACACGTGAATTTAATTTTATATATGTTCCACTCATTGCATTAGGTTTGGCATCAATTTTTTTTTTAGATATAAATGTTGATGACTTCCCACCCTTATTGACCAATAGCTTTCCATGATCATAACTCAACCCTGATGTCACAGCTTCCACCACCAAGGCAGGGAGATTTAATGTTCGAGACACTGAAAGTGAATGAGATGAACTTGTTTTAGGATTAGAGGAGACTTGAACACCTGGTATCCTCATACTAAATGATTTTTCCTGTGCAGCATGGGAGCCCCTGTAACAACCATTAATGTCTCAATATTTAGTAAGATATGTAATATTCCACAACAAAATCCTAAATCATATGGAAGCTTATGTTCACTAAACTTAATGTGTAATGATACTCTACACCAATCCAGGTGGTGCTGGAAAACTAAACAAATATTCCATGAAAAGAAATAGATTTCATACCAAGATGCACTAGCTGGAAATACAACTGATCTTCCAGCAGCTCCATTGGCAAGGAAAGTCTCAACATTACCTCCTGTGTTCTAGTTTCTAACTCTCTTAATTGCTAACTAAAATCTCGTCATTTCTTACTTACAACCTCTATATAGCTCCAATCACAAGAGGAATTATAAATAAACCTCCAATACTAGCTCTATCAGGCAGTGTATGCTTCGAGTCACACAATACAACTGATATTCCAGCAGCTCCACTAGCAATACAACTGATCTTCTAGCAGCTCCACTAGAAAGGGAAGTCTCAGCATTACCTCCTGTGTTCTAGTTTCTAACTCCCTGCATTGCTAACTCAAATCTCGTCATTTTTTACTTACAACCTCTAGATAGATCCAATCACAAGAGGCATTATAAATAAACCTCCAATACTAGTTCTATCAGGCAGTGTATGCTTCTGAGACTTCCATGAACTATATATTTCCTTTGACAACCCATTGCATTTATCAGTCTCAACAAGGAGAAAATTTTCAAATTGTGAGGACTATTTAAAACACTATCATCTAAATCAAAATTCAAAGACAATATGTTTGAAATGATACTGTTTTCTTCAACATCTGAGCCATTCATATAAACTTCTTGAAGGATATTACACACCAGATTCTCCAAGCATTCTAGCTTTTCAAAACTGGCATTAGAATCTCTAGCAATTTCTACTTTCTTAGGAATTTGAAAACCAATACTTGTACTTCTATCGGTTGCATCTAGCATAGACTCATTCTCAAAATTTTGGATAGAGATTGTACTAGTATTTCCAACTTCTGAAACTGATATTTCCTCTAACATAGGCTCATTTCACAATTTTGGATAGAACCTGCACTAGTCTTTTCATCAGTTGAAACTAATCTTTCCTCTACTTTATTATCAATAACTCCAAAGCTATCATCGTCACCATTAAGGGTGCAAGTATTTACATACTTTTCATGAAGAGAACAATATTTAGAACTATAATCATCCTCTGAAAATTGGACTTTTTCCATAAAGCGAGGCACCTCTACTTCTGAAGAAATAGCTTTAGAGCAACCTTCACCATATGGTTCTACAAAGTGTTCTTCATAATTGTTTTAATACCTATCATCAAATGGAGACCTTTGTAGACAATTCTCAACATGGTTTCCTGAAAGCATTATACTGCTTTTATTTAGAGCAACAACATTCCTAGCTAATACAAGAGGACAGGATAAAGAGTCCCATACTCGAAAAGGGAAAAACATGAGTATGCCACAAATATCGAAAAAAACTCTTAAAAGAGTTGTATCAAGCCTTCCTCAATAATATCTCCTTCCCAAAGTTCTGAGAAGGAGAGAAGACAAGCCTTCATATCAAGTGCTTCCTTGGATAAGCGGTTTGCACTCATATTGTGCTCCATGTAGACATGCCTAAAGCCAAGGGATAAGAAAGCATGTTTGATAGACAAGACCCATAAGACCCACACACAAAACCCACAAGAAAATACCAACAAGACTGATGTGTACAATCAAGGTGGGGAAACAACCATTTTACCCACAAGACTAAATGTGCATATCTTGAATGTGCATATACTTGAAATATGCATATCTTGATGAAAAGGGAAATATTCTACTGCATGGGATCTTTTACCTTATATGTCATTAGATCAAGATATGCACATTGCATAGTACCATGGATAGTTCATATCATTTACATGAGGTTGATCAGTGAACATTCAGGATTGGCAGGGTTGCTAGAGCACTTTCACAAAAGATATGTTGCTATTTTTGGCATATTGTTATTTTTAGACAAATCAAGTTTTAGATATTTCAACTTTTAGACAATGCTACTTTAGAAAGGTACGGTGCCATTGCATGTGGATATTTAATAGAGAAAAAGTTATTTATTAGAATGATTTTGATAGCGTTATTCATGAATATTTCCAAAATAAGCTCTCAATAGGTTAGAGTAAAGTGCTTGTGTCCAATTTGCACTTCATCAAGGCCAATTTAGTAGGCCAAAATGCATCAATTCAACAGATAAAGGGAAGTGTTGCATGAATTTTATGAGGTTAAACTTAACCTAAATTTAGGTCAAGTGCTGCACAATCTTGGAGGAGAATTTATGGACATTAAATTGGAACAATTATTTTTAAGAAAGATCATTGATTCAGCTCGATACTAGCTCTACCTTTTGATGTTTGGATATTGTTGTTTCAACATGATGAGGGATGCAACTGTTTTCTTGTTTGGATTCTCTTATTTTGGGGGGAAATATCGCATATTTATGCATGAAAGTGTTGTCAATATGGAGGATTTGCTCTCGTTATCATTGGAAATATAATGTTCTACTCTTGGACATCTACTTTTGATGCTTTTGGAAAATGTGCGCTCATTTTAAGTAGAAAAAGATACTATAGAGCACTGATTTTGACATAGTTTGACTGTGGATATAATTAGAAGAAGCCACTGTTGTTCATTGCATTAAAGCACTGCTTATTTTGTGGGAAACACATTCTGCTGATTGGAAGATGACAATGATGTTATGAATATTAGTATGGTGTTTTTATGTTTGAGTTCTTCATGATATTTCCTATGTCACCAGGATACAGATAAATATCTATCTCTAGAGCGAGGATCGAGATAAGGCGGGGAAATAGAAAATGAAAATACAATATATATATATATATATATATATATATATAGACACACACACACACACACATATATATATATATAATTTAAAAAATAGTCACATATCAAAACCATTCAAGAATCACAACAACAGTACTAAAATTACTATTAGCCATCCATGTACCATAACGGATAATTTGATGTAACACCCAAGTTTTAACCTTGAATTATAATGAATAAATCAAGTAACAATTGTATGATGTGGCTTATGAGAGGGAAATCAAGCCATGTGGGATGAGTTGTAATGACCCTGTGTTGCATTGTAAATATTCCTAGTGCAGAGATCAAAGCCAAGGCCCAACTAGCAAATGTGTATTAATCCCGGTGGGTTCTAGGTTTATGGTGTGATTGTTATATTATCCACAATATCCTTGTGTATATGATTTTGATGATGGTTCTCCAACCCAGTTCTACTGCTAGTTCTATTCTGGTCCGGGTGTTAACCTCAACTGATTCTAGTTCTAGTTCTCATAACCTTTCTCTTTACATCACTATACTCAACAATTGCATAGGTGGATGGAAGAATCCAATTGAATACAAGTTACAGTTCTATGATTTAACACCAATAATGAGGTCCTACCATAATTAAAGATATGATATACAATCAATCAAACCAAGACAAAACAATATTTCACAAATCAATAAAAAAAGTAAATTAGCAAATTTTAATTATTGGAATATTTGAACAAAACCTGAATAAGGTTTGTTGTACAACAATGACTACATATACCTGAGTGAAAGATTTCAAATTTCTTTGGGAAACAACAAGTGTATATTTTGGGAATGCTGGAACCTGTGATAATTTTTTTTTAAACAAAAGTCAGCTATAAAAGAAAAAAATGAAGGAAGAATAAATCTGTTACCATATTCTGGGCAAATTTCCACAAGCTAACATCGTATAGATAATTTACAAGAATCAATATTGCTATAATGACAAATTTTTTACTACATTCCACAAGCTCACTAGTTCATTTTCATTTGATATTGTATGTCTGTATAGAACCTACACAAGTAAGGTGGATAACTGATCTGTCTTAACACCTTTGTTTCTATAAGCAAGAATGACATCCATTTTTCACACTGCCAAAAATGTGGGTTTGACTTTGAATGGAACATGGTTTGTTCAGGACACTTCCTTTTATTTGAATTGACCATCATTTGCTTAGCACACTTCAACACAAAATTCTGGACATAAACAAAGTATTTCATAGAAGCATGCTATATATTAACATTAGCGGAACTAAGAAGTGAAGAACTAACCTGACCAGTCTGAATGAGAGAAACTAGGACAAATTTATGCTTCCACAGTTATTGCAGTTAAAGTTGTTGTTGCGGCTGTAATCGCCTACACCAAAAATAACATGATTGGCAACCCCAATAATGCTACAATAGTTGTCAAAAATGGTGAAGTAGAAAACAAGCAGCATAACCAACTTCTACAGAAGCTTTTAGAGGATTCATAGATACAGCTCAAAGGTCTCAATGATTTCTACTAAAGAAGCTTTTAGAGGATTCATGGATATAGCTCAAAGGTCTCAATAGCATATGTTGTGTATGGTGTCACAGCTTTGCTAGAATCTTGGACAAATGCCAAATATTGTTGGGCAGAACAATTTTGGAATGCATATTTTGCACTATCCTCAGGCTCTTATCAAATTTTGTTATTTTCTTATGGATTCCTTGAGAGAAAAAGGTGCAAAAACGAAACCTATGATATGTGCATCTGTTATTCCTAGCACCAAAATGGTTTTGGTGGTTGGAGTGGCCAATAGACCCAGACTTGGACACAAAAACTTGGTGTCAATTACACACATGATGCATTTGAGTCATCTTGGATCAGACTGGGTGTAACAGCAATTAATTCTTTCGTGTTAAGAATTTCAGAGAAACTATAGTTCCCATGTGAAAGTATCTGTATCATTTTACTGACTAATTGTTTACAAGATACTGAAGAAGCAAGATCATTCTTCTTAGTTTGGTACTACTTTTACAAGATGGATCAGCCTTACCTGAGTCACTTGTTCTGGTACATTATCTTTTACTTGTAGTTTTATTGTCTGATTGGTGTTTCCAACACCACTTATTTTGGCATACAACCATCTATCAAGTTTCCATCATCTAGGAATTTAAGTTCATGTCTTTGTGATATTTTAAATGAGATTCTTTCTATTAATTGATCTCTACAAACTTGACAATATGTCTAAAATTCTGCATGGAATGAACTTCTAGGAAGCTAATAGAAATGCTTCATTGGAAGAATATATTCTTTTGTATGCATGCTATAAATAAAAATTGTCGGAATTTGGCAATCTGATACTTATTATAAGAATAGCATATTGTATTGCAGAGTATGAGTATTTGTTGGAGACTTCAGCAACATCATTTTTATACTGCTTTTGGTGATTTTCTTAGAATTTCTAAATAACAAATTATTATCTCCTAGACTGGTTATCATGACATGTGTATTCTAATTATGTTGTTGAGAATTTTAAATGCACGTAAATCTTCATATAAGAATAACATCTCTCCTTAAGCTGCCAATGTTCTAAACTCGAGTTATGACTGTCTTGTAATGAGATTGATATAATTATAATATATAATTTTTCTAAGATGAGTTTAAGCTCAACAAATGAAGCCCAAACACACTTCTTATCCATGTGTTTGCTTGGCAGAGTCTTTTTTGTTCATTCAAGGCATGTGCTTTTCATGATTTACCCACATTTTCAGGGCTTCCTTAGATGCACAGAGACAAATATGAGAAATAAAAAAGGATTCTTCAAATTCAATGACAATGCTAATAAAGGAACCAAGGAAAACTCTTCAAAGCTGTCTTGGGGATCTAAGAGGTTGCAATTCAACTGCAATTGGCAAAGTAAATTGAACACGCAAGTCTTCTCTTTGCAGCAATTTGTTTCCAATATCACCAAGGTGATTCAAGCCTATTTAAGTGACTGTTTCTCCCATGTCTCTAAAATTATTTAGATATTTTATATTAGATGTAACCTATATTGCATATGCAGTTGGCTAAAACATCCATTGTAGCTGATGCTTATGTCATGATATGCAAATGCAAGTGAAAGAGATGGACACTAATGTATCTATCTTATGTGTAAAAAACCAGAAAATAACAACAATGATAGCTTTGTTTTGAATATCAAATAGAATTTTGAGCTGCCAGATACCTACAACCTTGTTAGGTTCTCTGTTTCTTTTCAAGTTAGCTGCTAGAAATTTGAAAATTTAAATAATTACTTGGCTCTAATTTAGTGTCTTGATGTAACCAGTGGAGATGAAACCATTTATATAATGCATATTTTAAAAGGAATATCTGTAATAGTATATGTCAAGGGATACATCTACTAATTCAAGAGGCCATAGGAGAAAATGCTATCAGGAGGTTATCAGAAGGATGTCAAGGGACACTATACTAATTCAAGATGCCATAGGAGAAAAGGTTGGCCACTAATTACTATTCAATCCAATTCTTTTAAGCAACTCCATCAAGACTAGGTAACATTGCAAAATATTTCAAACTAGGATGATCATTGGTATGTCCAACAAATGAAAACAATAGATTTCAGACATATTCACAATGAAAATATATTTCTCAAACTAGCCATGTGCTTGCCATCTCTTCGCATCAATGAAATTGTATTTAAAACAGTTTCTGGCATGTGTAATCATCGTTTTGTATTTCACATGCCGAAAGCACATTCTTTTTTATAGAGGAATAATTTTATGGCTGACAAGCTGCCATCCACAAAAAATTGTTGAAAGGATGTTCCAATTAATATGCATTTCCTTATCCCAGTTGGTTGTGGAAAAATATATTGTTTGATAGCAAGTTAATATACATGGGCACACCAAAAGGGGTTGAAACGATGTGCAAGTCAACATGTCTCTCTTTGGATCATAAAGTTATGATTGTTAGTAGGTAGGATGTTTAATGAAACGTAAATGCAAAAACAATCTATAGTTTCCAAAGAAGACTGTCAATTGCCTAATTATATATTATGTTTTCCATTGTTTTCTCAAGTTGGGAAGTTCACTCAGCTCATGTCCACATTCTTTGGAGGTCTTGTTGTATCTTTCATCAAAGGAAGGAAACTTACTCCTGTGATGCTATCTATGATTCCTCTTGTTGTAGTAGCGGTTAATGTTATGTCTATCATAATATCAAAGATGTCAAGCTGGGGCCAGCAAGCATATGCAGAAGCAGGCAATGTTGTAGAAGAGACAATCAGTACGATTAAGACAGTAAGTATGTGATTAGAAAGACAATACGTGACTCATCATATCATATGGCCATGCTTCTTTATTTTTTTAATTGAGGTTAATGTCTTTATATCTACAGGTCATATTCCATATAATCTATTCATATTACTTATGAAGAAACTTCATTTAGGTTGCTTCTTTTACCGGGGATAACAAAGTTGTTAGTGAACATGATAAGGAACTTAAGATTGCTTACAAGGCTGCTATTCAGCAAGGGTTGGCCTCTGGTTTTGTTGTTGGGTATGTCCAATTAATTATGTTATGTAGCTATGGATTGGCTCTTTGGTATGGATCATGGTTAATTATTAATGAAGGGTATTCTTGCGGAAGAGTTATCAATGTCATACTTTCAATTCTGACTGGAGGCATGTACGTTGAATCCTCATTGTCAAATGTAGAATTGTTATTACATACGAAATAATTCAAATATATTCCTTTTCACTTATTCAAGTAGATAAATTCATCTTGATTAACAAGAAAAAAATGATCAAAATGTTGCAGGATTTCAGGTCGTTGGGCCAGACTTCGCCTTGTTTAAAGGCATTTGGAGCTAGACAAGCTGCAACTTACAAAATGTTAGAGACAATTAATAGGAAGCCAGATATTGAAATCTATAATATAAATGGATTGGTCCTTTAGGATATTCAAGGTGACATTGGGCTTAAAGATGTATACTTCAGCTATCCAACACGGGTTGATGTTGGAAAAATAAATCCTTGGGCCCTGAATTTCAGATGCCAAAATTGTAGCATTAGATTCATTTGCCTAATGGACTTTTTTTTTTAAGGTTGAGCTTGATTTAAGGGAGTTTGAATGCTTTAGACAAGGAGAACTAGTCTAAGAAATTCCAGAACTAGAGACATTGCTAAAAACAAAACTTGAGGAACTTGGAAGATACAGACAAGAAATATCACTCAGAAAATCCAGCATAGAATTTTTAGGACTAGAAGCATATGAGATATGGCTCTTAGTGCTTTTAGACTGCTCAAACAGATTATCGGCAGGGGAGACATCAGTGAAAATGATCTTTGAATTCATACTTTTCTTAGGGATAATAGATTTGGAGAAATAAGACAAATGGCTTATTGTACTGGAAATATCCTGTAGGAAACTTGAAGAGTAATAGAGTTCATGTTCAGAAATTAGAGGCTCTGTCAAATTGCTTGAAAAACTACTAGAGGTAGGAAAATCTTTTTGAAGACTATTACATATATTTCTGGTAGTACCAAGAGAGAAGGGGATAATAGTTAC
The DNA here is from genome assembly GCA_001517045.1 of Pseudotsuga menziesii. Lineage (NCBI taxonomy): Eukaryota > Viridiplantae > Streptophyta > Pinopsida > Pinales > Pinaceae > Pseudotsuga > Pseudotsuga menziesii. Next base: position 73,029 of record LPNX010496139.1, on the reverse strand, counting down.
CAATTTTTTGGAGGGAACATGATTTATAGTACTTTCGGTGGAAACACTATGTACTCCAATGGGGTTATGTGTACAATAATTTACATTATCTAGTAAAGGTACAGTAAATGTTTTGGGAACATAACGTAAATATTGGATACAGAATCAAAATCAAGCTAACCTGTTGTTGTTCAAAAAATATTTCATCATCCACCAAGTGCTTTTGATAGGTTGCTTAATAAGATGGGTTTCTTCTTCTCTTTTGGCCCTTTCTAAATAATCCATAGTTTTTGCTAATTTCTGGAGTCCGTGTTCCATTTCCTGTCGTTCCTTAAGCTGCTCATTCAAAACTTGTTCAATAAGGGTCTGTTTTGTGACATCTACCATTTTTCCAAACATTTTGTATGAAAGCTCTATGTTTCACATTTACCATACATATGTTTTAAAGAACTTGCCACATACAAATCTGATTCAAATTCATTTTGCACTCTACAATCATGGACCTATTTTCCTTGTTTCACATATGCAAGTAGGCATATGCCAATAAAAGACTAACAATGGTCACCACGTTGGGTTTTAAATCCTCTTCTTGCATTTAACAAAAGAGCTTCAACGTGACTCCAAGACTTGTTTCAACTTGTTGGAAATGTTGATAGTGAGGATCCAAGTATCTAATAATGGTAGAAAATGAATAGGAAATAGAGAAGATCCATTACTTACTCGGTGGCCATAAAAAATTGCAATATAGATCCCTGGAACCTCGATTGTGCAGGTCTCCCCCATGTTGGATGCCGGAACAATGTGGCCTGATTTGATATGCACAAGTCAAATGCAAAGTATGCATTTCATCATTGCCCTAGTTTGATCAAAACCTTGTTTATGATGCCAAAACTCTTTCTTCAATGTGAAAAACTTATTCTTCACACATTGCTAAAATTTGTGGCGCCAAAACCTTGATTCATTTCACTATTAAAAATGCGGGTTATCATAAGCTATAAAATATTCTTCAAACCCTGAAACAGGAGACCCAATTCTAAGGCCCGATTTAGGAAGGTTTTGAATTGACTAGAACTGCCCCAAATAACCCAACATGATGTTGGGCAATTGACCTTGCATTAGAATTAAAAGTAATTAGTTGTATTAGATTTGTTTTCAATTTTGATTATTTCATTTATATATATAATCTATATTAATATTAATCAATGAAAATATAAAATAAATTAACTATAATGTTATGTTTTTAGATGTTAATATTAATATAAATTAATTATATTATATAGGTTATATTATAATAAAAACTATATTATATTAAAATAACTATATGACATATTAATACTTATGTTAATATATATTAAAACAAGAGTTATGAGGTAGAGTTTTTGCTAAAAGGTTGTTTTGAAATTTGGAAACTTATACATTTTTTTATAAGTTTTTTCTAAATTCGAAAATTTTATACAATGCAGAAATTGGGATCACTATTACAACACTTTGTAATAATTATATATAATAAATTAATAATATATTTTCCTTTATGGAAACTCGAAGAGATTGCTAACTTTTTTCCACCTCATCTTTGTCAGGTTTCTATGGAGATTGGAGATTTCAATAATACACTTTCCTTTATGGAAACTCAAAGAGATTGCTAACTTTTTCCCACGTGATGTTTGTCAGGTTTCTAGGGAGATTGGAGATTCCATAAACATGACAACTAAAGGTAGCACTTGGAAGACTACAACTTGCAAAGCACCTAAATTATGGGAAATAAAAATATCTAAGTGTCGATTATGTGCATCGATAAACACAAATAGGCATGTATCAAAGAGAAAAAGTTAAAAATTGGGTTCTTTGAACATAACCATGACCTTTGTGGGTTGTTTGGATATATCCGTGACCTCTATGAGTTGTTTGGACTAAGTCGTGACCTACCTACTTATTTTTCAGTATTATAACTAATATTATCATGCAAAAGTTAAAAATTCACAGTAAACCAAGAAACTTACTTGCAATTTTAACCCACCTACCTAGGATTCAGTATTGTAACCAATATTATCATGCAAAAGTTAAAAATTTACAGTAAACCAAGAAACTTACCTACGATTTTAACCTAGCTACCTACGCTTCAGTATTATAACCAATATTATCATGCAAAAAGTTAAAAAATCCGAGTAAACCAAGAAACATACCTACAATTTTGTAAGTGAAGAAGGTGATTTTGACTCTAGAGCTGCAAAATTTGTGGCTCGCCTCAGAGCCTCTAGGTTCTTTCCAATGTTTTTTTATCCATGGCAGTGATGGAAATTAAATTCCCAAATTATAAACCCTCAATAATGGTGAATATCCATCACAATTTCCTGAATGGGTATCGAAGGTGGCCTAATAAACAACAAAAATGCCACCCAATATACGTTATTTTCCCCTCATAACCCACCAAACCCTTCTCCCCTCTACCCAACGCAAAATATTTGGCACCGACGGTGTGCTTGGACTGGTTTTTTGGCAATAGTGGACTACTTGAGTAGCCATCTACGAAAATGGAGGATGAAATCTCCACGGGTTCAGGAAAATCAGCCATGAATGTCGTCCAACAGAGGTGGGTCGAGAGTTGCATTTGCATATAGTTTTTTGTTTTAGAAATTATATTTTCATATATGTGTTTTATTTTGATTATTATTATACATGTTGTGTTAATTTGTTTTATGTTATATTTGGTTTAATAATTATTATAAAACTTGTTTAGTTTTATAAAGTAGGATTAATATAAAATATAATTAATTTGTCTTTTATATAAATATAATATTTGTTTTAATGTTATTTTTGTTATAGTAGTATATATAATAAACTTGGATCAAGGACGTTGGAGAATATTTTTGCGCAAGAGCAAATTTGTGCAATTTCTTTGTTGGATCTATGAAGATCGACAGTGCATGGCACCAATATTACTAATAGAAATTACACAATTAAAAAGGACTAACATAAATGACTAATTCATATTCTTCTAGCTATTCATTTTTTATGTTGTGAATAAATTGATCATTTATGTTAGTCATTTTTAACTCTGACACTTATTATCTAGTCATATTTGTTAACTAGTGACTAAATTAGTCATTAATTTTAGTCGTTTATAGTTGGGTCAATAAAAATTGCTCATATTTAGTATTAAATCACTTAAAAAACTTGTGGTGACTAGAATTTTTAGTCACCTAGTAGCTAATTCCTCATTTTGTACTAGTGAAAATTGCTAATCAAACATGAAAAATTCACACAAAAGGAGACTGAAATTGGAGCATAAATTAATCCTGTATTGAATAAGTGTACATATGCCAACCATATGAAATAATAGTCTACTCAAATATATAATTACATCAGATATTCGAAAGCATAAGGTTTCTATTCAAATTGGTCAAAAAGCAGGCTTACTAAAATTAGTCAAATCCCCCATAGGTGCAAGAAAGACTTTCCAAATCTATGAAGATGCTCACGAATTGGATAAATTAGATAGGCCAGATAATAAGTGGTGGAAAGAGATAATATCCATGCTTTTGTTTGGAGAAAAGGAAGGAGGATGATGTGGGAAAAAAACAAGGCAGTTACTCCTAGACTAGCTTTTCCTTTTTGCCTTAAAACTGTTGTAAAGCAAGGAAGCTTTCAGAAAAAGCAGAACTACACTTTTACAAACTAGGAATAAAAGAAGACATGATAAAAATGTTTCCAGGATGATTCCAAAGTGCCCCATGACCTGTTTTTATCAAGTGTTGACTTTTAGGTGCATGTGGAAGCCAACTAGCATAGTAAGGAATCTAGGATTAAGAAAAAAGTGATTAATTAATGTCAAATATGGGTAACTATGGGTTTATTATTATAACAACCCCCCTTAAGCCCGAATTTATGAGTAAATATCAGAAAAATATAGGGCCTAGCAACAAGGCTCAATCACCCTTTACATACGGCATGTTCATACAACCAAGGAAAGAGGCAAAAAACCAGTGGGAAAATCCTCCCTTAAACATGGACAGGCAACAAAATTTTGGAAATATTGTTATCAATCATACTTCACCACATGATAAGCAATCCCCGTCATTGATTTGAGATTACTGAGGGTATTCTCACAAAATAATTTGGTGAAGATATCTGCTACTTCTTCTGAAGATGCGTAGTAGAGTAGAGAAATGGTACCATCTGTTAGCTGGAATATTTCACCTCATGTAGATAGCAAGGTGTTCCATTGGTCTGAATGGTTTAGATCTAGAACAAATAGATGACAGAAGTTGAAGACTCTCCCTAGGCGCTATAGATATCTGGAATACAAGGCTTTGATAGTCCACCTGTGTACCTGCAATCAAGCTCAACACGAAATAGATCAAAGCAACCAGAATATGATCTACTAATCTATGCTAGTGACTAAGGAATCTAGCAACAAATATGCGAAATCACAACAACAACAACATATGTGGGACATAAATCAACTTGCATTAATGAAATATGAAGAAGTTTACAACCAAGCCTTAGTGTTGACATGCATCTCCATAAAACCAAATTCTCATCCCCAAAAGCTCCAACTCTAGATCTCTATGCTCTCTCCAAATGATCTTGGGCCAAGGATCAATCCAATAGCATAACAATACCTTCAATGTTCTCTCCCTCAACCATGGCCAAAAGCTTGTATTTATAAGGCAAGATGGATAGGGTAGGTTGAGAGATTTGTGGGTGAGGTGGCCTCCAAGATCCTAGGATGGGGGATCTCGAGCTCAACTAACCCACTACAGTAGGGATAAGGGATATGTCAAGAATTTTCATCTAGAAGCCTCGAGAAGCTTCTATTTTCCCCTTTTTACCCAGGGTACCGCATTTTTCCTTCAGTGACAGAGGGGTTCTGGTAATAACCGCTTATGGACTAAGGGCCAGAAGTGGTGGCACCGCTTATGGGAAACAGAGTATGGGAGGTGTGAACAAGGGTACCACTCCTGGATAAAGGGGTATGCGCGGTGCTGGGAATTTTCATGTAAGATTGATGAAAAACCATTTAGTTTCCACTCCAAAAGCTGTGATTCAGGGCAAGTAGGTATATCAAATGTCTTATCACATGATGGTGACAGGATTTTGGTATAACAAGATTCCCCCCAAAGCATGAGTCTTCGAGGGATATGATAAACGAGAGCTTTGAGAACAAGTCATTTCCAGGAGATGAAAATATTGGCTTGATCGGAGCATGTCGTAAGTAGGCATTTGTAGTACATCAGTATGTTGACTCATAGACACAAGTAACCAAACTCATAGCCGTAGAGTGATACAAGGAAGATCTATGAGTGGAATAAACAAGCATGGCTACTAGAATACAGTGTAGATCCATGTGATAGAGGACTCAAACTTAGACATAGCTACCAGACATACAATGTAGATCTATGTCATATAGATGCAAATTTGAGCATAGCCATGACCATACAATTGTGGATCCATGCTAGATATACAAAACTCCATCGCAACCTGGGGAAAAGCAATGAGCGCTTTAAACAAATGCCCAGGGTCTTCATCTCATCTTCCACAAAGTACGATTCTATCCATGTGATTACAATGATCTAAAGTTGAACATGGTAGAAACCACTTGATTACCAGCCAATGATGTGAACCATTAACAAGTGCGAGGGAGATCACCGTTAATGTCAATGATTCCTAAGTTACTCTAGTACAATCTACTGAGTGTGAATATATGTCCTGATGTCGAACACCCAGTCGATTCTATCGATCAAAGGTCAATGATGTGAACCTATGTCGAGAGTGAGAGAATCTATCATTAAGGCATACAGATCTAAAGGTACTAAACATTGTTTCTAAGACTATTTCCCGAATGATGAGCTGATGTCGACGGGGATAGTCTCATCGAAGGAGGGCCATGATGAGTGCCACATCAATGACACGAAACTCGAAACATAGTTCTAGAATGATGTGCATGTAGTAACCATATGACTGACTCAAAGATACTTACACAAAGACTGTGTGGACTGCAAAGGCAACACTTCTTCAGACCCCCTTTGAACATCGGGTGGCACAAAAAAATACTTGGCAGCATGACTAGATGGGACAGACACACAATGCGACAGTGGACAATGTATTCTTTTGAAAGACTCAAAGGAGTGACATGACTCATGAAAGTGGATCGTCACGGAGATCAGCTGAATACCCAATTGACTGATATGATTGTGCAGACAAGTGCCATGTTCAAAGGTAACGACAAACAACTACCATTATTTGTAAAAAAATTCCCTTCCCATTTCCCCCATCATGATTGATGAGTGCCTCTTTTCAGTTTTACGAGTTCAAAGAGAGTAACAAACACTCGATATAGCTTGTCGAAAGACAAGTCCAAAATCATATGTTTTATGAACCTAAGAGAGGAGGGGTTCGATCCCAAATTGGTCTCTCAATTTTTAATTTTAACGAGTCCACTGAAAGAAAACTCGGTATCGTTCATGTTTAGAGAGTCTGAATGAATACGGAAGAACACTCCAAAGGGGTCCTTTTTCGTATGATTTAGTCTCTAAGGCCTAAAAAAGTGTAAAATCATACCTTAGAGAACTCTTCCAGTCATGATTGGCTGGAGTGATCCTTTTTCATAAATAGTCATATCCGAACCAAAAAAGAGATAACCTACTATCGGACGGACGACTCTTCAAATACTTTAACGAGCATGAAGAAGACAAGATCGCTCGACGATCTTTTCGTATTGAGGGATCCTGAAAAGGGTTTAAAGAGAACTCCATTAGACTTTTTCATGTTTGAATCCAGAGCACAAAAAATTAATAAACTAATCTCAAACCAATTTTCATGTTTTAACTAGAGCACGAAAAATGAAAAGTAAGCTCAACACCATCTTACTGTTTTTAACGAGCTCGAAGATCAGTTGAAATAATGCTTGAAGACTGGTTTCATTTTTATGCAAGCTCGAAACCAATGGGTAAACTATGCTTGAAAAATCCCATTAACATGATATACAGAGGTTGGAATTTTTCCCCCATCATGATCGCTAGCGAAGCCTACCCCTAACATGGTTGTTAGGGGCTCGACATGCCCCCCCAAGCTTCGTTTTGTTTGACGATTCTTCTTCCATACCCAACCTAAAAAAATTGGTTACTAATGTGAAAATGTTCACCAAGGGAGTAGGAAGAATGAGAACCAGGCATGTGAAGGTTCAAGTTCTAACACTAAAGTGAAGACTCGAATCAATAGAAGGGGATCTATTTCATTTTTACGCAAGCTTGAAACGGAAGGTAACTATGCTTGGAACATGATTTCATTTTTATGCAAGCTTGAAACCAAAAGGTAAACTATGCTTAGAACATGGTTTCATTTTTATGCAAGCTTGAAACCAAAAGGTAAACTATGCTTAAGAAGATCCATTTCATTTTTTAACGAACTTGACATAGAATGGGAACTTTTCTCGGGGAAAACTGACATGATGGTCAGAACCTGACATGATGGTTAGGTGCTATTTCATTTTTTAACGAGCTTGACATAGAATGGGAACTTTGCTCAGGGGCATCTGTTTCATTTTTAAAATGAGCTTGACATAGAATGGGAACTTTGCTCAACACATGGTTTCATTTTTATGCAACCTTGAAACCAAAATTAAACTATGCTCTAAAACCTACTCCTACCAAACATGATATCCATAGGTTGGTAGGTTGCCCCCATTTCATAAACGCTAGCGGCTTAGCTCCATTATGAGCTCCATAGACTAGAGCCATGCCCCCCATTTTACTGATGATGGGAAGAAGCTAACTAGAAGAAGGGGAAGGAGCCACAAGAACATGTGGCACATTCAAGGCAATCTGATTACTAGGAGTAATGCGATGGTTAGGTGTAACAAAAGAAATCTGATCAATGGTCACAATCTTCCCATCATGGGGAAAATGCATAACTTGAAAGAGTGTGGACACAACATCCTTCATGGCATAAACATAATCACGTACAAGGAGCAGATTGAAATCTAAAGGACCTTGGACCACCATAACATCAATACAAACAGTTTTCCCTCCTAATGTAATAGGAAAAAGAGGAAGGGTCCCTAAAGGTGAAGTGGGTCTTCAATTAAAAACCAATATCTAATCAGTGGATGGCACAAGCTAAGGAGAGCCTAAAGCTTTCCAAGCAATTGAGGATAGAATACTAACATAAGCCCCTTTGTCAACAATAGCGTGAAGTATTCTCCTAGCAGTAACATTCACAACTATCTGGAAAGGAACACTCGAATGAAGACGCGACTCTGTTAGGTTACTCCAATCAAAGGAAATAACCTCACTACTCGGAGACGGTTCTGTCGAAACAAACAAAATTTCCTCTTGTTGAGAACAATCAGAACAAAGCATAAAACTTCAACAGGTTTAAGTTCATTCTCTTGTGGAAGAGAAGAACAAGATGAAGATTTGGTCAAAGAGACTACTTCAGTCGTAACACTCTTTGATGAAAGAGTGGGATCGGGTGGAGATGATGTCAACTCGACCACTTTAACTTCATTCTCCAAAGGAAGAGTGGGATCAACCACAGATGAATCTGAATTGATCATTTGGTCAATCAGCGAGGAATCAAGGGATAAGTTACTATCACTTGTTGGAATCACCTGTTGATGATCAGTAATATTTTCCAACCAATGCGAAGCTTCATCCATGCTTGGACAAAGAAAAGTGTGATGCATAGCCTTGCATATCAAACAAGGATACAAGACTTTACCCTTATGACCTTTTACCAATGAGTCACTGGTTGAGGGAGTATCGTCAACATGATGATCAGAGGTTGACGACACAGACAGTTTGGACCTTTTAGACCACTCTTCTTATACACGGGAGAGACTGGGACACTCCTTAAGAAGGTTGTCCCCCTTGCAAAGCTTACAAGGGAAATTGGGTTTTCCAGGTGTTCTCTTAGAACGGGAACCATCAAGAGTAGATGGTTGCTTCTTTGTCTCTTTCTTATCCTTCTTCTTTTTACCCTTCCCTTTCTTGTTCTTCTTATCCACATGACTACTAACCATAGAGCTTTGTTCAAGCGAAGAAGAATAAATGGGTGGAACATCAACTGACGAAGAAGGAGAGGGATTAGGTCGAGGTCGATCCTCTCCCAGAGGAGAGGTGACATTTGAGACATTAGGTGTAATAGAAATTACCAGATTAAATAGCCAGACCGGTAATTCTATAGTTAATCCAGGAATATTTAGAGTGGCAATAAAGGGAGGACCAATACCTTCACTTGGAGGGAATACAAAAGGTACACGTTGGAAAGGGACCTCTTAAGTGATAGTCCCAGATTAGGATTCCATCTTTAAACTCTCTAAAAACCTCCTAACTACCACACACAAGCAAGTACTACTCAAACTAAAAGCAACAAGCAAACATGTGAAAGGAGTGGATAAGAGTTAGGAACCTCATAGGACAGGCCAAAAGGATAACTCAGATGGTTTGAGGATTTCTAAAAGGATCTCCCGATATACGCAAGGTACGAGGGAGATCAAATCGGTAGTAGCGCTGTGTAATGCATAACCATACCCAAGGGGCCTTCCGATATACAATCGAGTACGTGAAGTACCTTTCTATATACCTCAAGGGTACGTGAAAGGATGTTCGATATACCGATGGTACATGGAAGAACCACGCGAGTCCCAGGATGTAATGCAGACAAATAACGACAGCTCCTATGTTTAACGATGCCCGAACACGTCTCTAACTTATCACTCAAATTGCTAAAATTTTTAACCTAGTACTACTGTTAATTTTATCTTGTGCGTTTAGATGGAACCATGGAGTGAAAACTTGAATTTAAAGAAGATGCACACTGATATATATGATAATGCAAGTTTTCCTCTTCAATGAAATTCTACTTAAGAGAGGGAGAGAGATTTACTTTTCTTCCCAAAAAAATGCACACCCAAATGCAAATGCAACTCTATCTTTTCAAACGAAAAGTAAAATATCAATGCACCCCAAACAATCTTCAAAGCAAATAAGAAAGAGATCTAGAGAACATATAACATAAATAAAAAATGTTTCCTATCTTTTCATGCTTGAAAAAGATGCATAAAAACTTAATGGAAAGATGATTTCACTAACATTTCCAAACAATTCTAGCTCTAATGCACGCACAGCTGAAAACAGATATTTCTTCTTGATGAAAGTAAGATCTAGAATTTCAAACAATCATGCACAAAACAAGAATAAAATAATTCAACAAACTTGCGAATAAAGCAAAAGAGAGAGAAAACTAAAACTTCTCTTTGAAACAGACAAGGAAACGAAGAACCAATCTTTCCTACCAAGCACTGAAAAAATCACCATGTGGAAGGAAATAAGAATCACCCAAGCAAAGAAAGACTCAAAACAACATGGATCACTCATGCATTCCAAGTCCAAAACAAACCAAATCCTACACATGAAAATGAAATGTGTATTTTCCAATTCCAATGAATAATATCTACAGAAAAGAGCAAGAGGTTTTGAGCAAAGAAAATAATGTAAAATCTAATGCAAGAAACACAAAGTCTCTTTGAATGCAGAAAGAATACAACAATCAAAGTGACTGCAAAATACACAATTCATGGCCCCTCATTTTCATCAAAAAGTAAGCCAAAAACACATAAAAATCAAAATACAGAGTCTGGAACATGGCCTACCTAGAACCGTGGAGATGAAGCTGCTGATAGATAGTTTTGAGGTAGAACCGTTGCTTGCTCATTGGATTCAGGCGGTGGTACCACTTATTGCTAACTGGACATAGGTGGTGGCACTGCTCCTTGCCAAAGGCACATGTGCATTTCCCTGTAAAAATCCAAAACACAAAGAGAACGAAGGATCCAGTCAGAAAAAGACTAGATCAAGGTAAACACTGCTAAATTAAGTATGGAAACAGAGCATAAAAGACCGAAATGACTCAGATCTAAACGGATCTAGAAATTTCAAACCCAAATAATGCAAGTCAGAAAGCATATCTGACTGAAGAGAGTTAAAGAAAATGGAGCCTGGATTCGGATAAGAGTTGCAGACTGAGGAAGATTAGAACAACTGATATGCATGCTCCAAAATGGAGTCACCATATTTGTTAGCTGGAATATTTCACCTCCTATGAACAGCAAGGTGTTCCACTGGTCTGAATGGTTCAGATCCAGAACAAACAGAGGACAGAGGTTGAAGACTCTCCCTAGATGCTGTAGATATCTGGAATGCAAAGCTTTGATAGTCCACCTGTGTACCTGCAATCAAACTCAACATGAAATAGATCAAAGCAACCAGAATATGATCTACTAATCTATGCTAGTGACTAAGGAATCTAGAAACATATATGCGAAATCACAACAACAACAACATATGTGGGACATAAATCAACTTGCATTAATGAAATATGAAGAAGTTTACAACCAAGCCTTAGTGTTGACATGCATCCCCATGAAACCAAATTCTCATCCCCAAAACCTTCGAATCTAGCTCTCTATGCTCTCTCCAAATGATCTTGGGCCAAGGATCAATCCAGCAGCATAACAATACCTTCAATGTTCTCTCCCTCAACCATTGCCAAAAGCTTGTATTTATAAGGCAAGATAGATAGGGTAGGTTGAGATATTTGTGGGTGAGGTGGCCTCCAAGATCCTAGGATGGGGGATCTCGAGCTCAACTGACCCACTACAGTAGAGATAGGGGATATCTCGAGACTTGTCATCTAGAAGCCTGGAGAAGCTTCTATTTTTCCCTTTTTACCCAGGGTACCGTGTTTTTCCTTCAGTGACAGAGCGGTTCTGGTAATAACTGCTTATGGACTAAGGGCCATAAGTAGTGGCACTGCTTATGGGAAATAGAGTATGGGCGGTGCGAACAAGGGTACCACTCCTGGATAAAGGGGTATGCACGGTGATGGAAATTTTCATGTAAGATTGATGAAAAACCATTTAGTTTCCACTCCAGAAGCTGGGATTCAGAGAAAGTAGGTATATCAAATGTCTTATCACATGATGGTGACAGGATTTTGGTATAACACCATCATGCACAAGTTCCCTGATATAGTGCATATGGATCTCAATGTGCTTGGTTCTATGCCTTTGAACTGGATCAATGGATATTCGAATGGTGCTTCGATTTTCACAATAGATGACTATTGAAAACTATAATTAGAAACCACATTCTCCAAGTATCCCCTACAACAACAACATTGAGTTGCTGCATTCACAACTCCTCTATACATGCCTCTGTCGATGAGAGTGCTATGGCACTCTGCTTCTTACTTGACCAACTAATTGGTCCTTCTACAAGAATTAACACATATCCTGAAGTAGACTTTTGATCTGTGTTGTCACTTGCCCAATCACTATCAGTAAATCCAACTAGCTCTAAGTCAGATTTTGCTTTATAGAAAATCCAATGAGTCCTTGTTCCCTGAACAAAGCTTAGGATCCTTTTGTATGCTCTCCAATGGATCTCATGAGGGTGATCCATGTATCTTGAAGCCACACTAAATGCATAAGATAATTCAGGTTGAGTGTGTGTAAGATAAAGAAAACACCCAATCAACTTCCTATACAGTGTATTATTTACCAAAGGAGAAGAACATGCTTCCTCAAGCTTAACTTCTGAAAGGAATGGAGTCTTGCTTGGATTGCAAGATTTTATACTGAACTTGTTGAGAAGATATGAATCATACTTGGACTGATGAACTTTCATTCCATGTTGGGATTGAGCAATTTTGAGACCCAAGAATTGGCTCAACAATCCCAAATCTGTCATGGAAAATGCATGGTTCATTGCATCCTTCAAGGAGGCAATCTCTTTCCTTGAACTTCCTATAATTAGTAGGTCATATACATATAAAACAATAATTATTAGAGAACCATGAATCAGCTTCAAATATACATTCAGATCAGAATTGCATCGAACAAAACTCAGTGACAGCAGAAAGCCATCAATCTTGGCATACCAAGCCTTGGGGGCTTGCTTGAGCCCATACAATGATTTCTTTAACCTGCACACTAAAGATGGATAAGAAAAAAAACCTTTTGGTTGCTGCATATAAATCTCTTCATTCAGATCTCCATTTATAAAGGCACACTTCACATCCATGTGATGTACCTCCCATTCCCTTAAAGATGCAATGGCTAGAGCTAGCCTTATGGAGTCCATCTTTGCCACTGGTGCAAAGGTCTCATTGTAATCAATACCATGTACTTAAGAGTAGACCCTGGCCACCAATCTTACTTTATATTTAAAAGGTGAACCATCAGCAGCAAACTTAGTTTTAAAGACCCACTTAAACTTCCCATGTGTTGTTCTTTTGGAGCAAGTTGAATTCTTTTTTCATGGATTTTTTCCATCTTTGATAATGTGCTGCATCTTCATATGTATGAGGATTAGATTCAACCATCAAATAACACTTCTCAACAAAGAGTGTATCTTTCACACAAAGGGCACTCTCAAATTGTGATCTAGTCCCCCTAGTGTCACTAGGATTCCCATCTAGTTCCCCGACTGCATGAATGGCCCTTGCTTCCCATTTTGGTCTTGTATGACTGTTAGGATATGCAATTAAATCATCATCATCAGACATATCAGAATCAGAAAACTCATTAGTCTATTCACTTACAATCAGTGGTTGTGGTGGTGAAGAGGACTCTCCAACTTCAACTGCTGCTAAAGGCTCTTCTTCAAACTGAACACTTCTTTCAATGAAATACTTGTTAGTGCTGAAGTTGATCAGCTTGTACCCTTTTCATTATTCAGAATACCCAACAAATAGGAACTCTTGTCTTTGGGGTTGCAAATCCTTCCTCTTTTTAGTTGGAATTCTAGCCCAAACCTTTGAGCCAAAAATCCTAAAATGGGCCACATATGGATTGTACCCACTCCAAGATTCGAAAGGAGTAATGCCATCAAGTTTCTTATGTGGCACCCTGTTCTGGATATAGGATGCATAGTTTATATTTTGGGCCCAAAAATTTGGTGGAAAATATTTAGCCTCCATCAATCAAGTTGCCATCTCCTTGAGTGATCTATTCTTTCTCTCGGTAGCACCATTTTGTTGTGGTGTGTAAGGAATAGAATGTTGCATCTAGATACCTGCATATTTTCAATAATGGATGAACTCAGACTTGACATACTCACCACCATTGTCATACTTGAGGATCTTGAGTCTCCTCCCAGACTAGTTCTCAACCAAGGCTCGAAAACTTCAGACTTGTGCTTTAGGAAGTAGACCCAACAATACCTAGAAAATTCATCTATGAAGGTGAGTGCATATTTGGCTTGACTCATGGACATATGAGGGAATGGACCAGCAATGTCACTGTGGATTAACTCAAGTGGTGCATAGTTTCTCTCATGACTAGCTCTCTCATATTTGTGCTCTGGGTGTTTTCCTATGATACAACCTTGACAGACTCCCTTAGAAAACTTAATCTTTGGTAACCCTATGACCATGTCTTTGTCACTCAAATCAGAAAGATACATATAGTTAAGATGGCCAAAGATTTCATTCCAAATGTTTCTTTCCTCATTATCATGGGTGAGAAGAGCAGAGGGGTTTGAGTATGGTAGAAAATGGGAAAACTTGTATACCTTCGAAGTGTGATCCACAACACTTGTTTCTATGACTTTACCATTCGAAATTTCTGAGATTTCAACTTCATTAGGGGAGAAGATGAATTTCTTTGGAGACCCAGTGTGAGTCATCTGATACACTAACAAGAGATTAGAGGCAAGGCCTGCTACATACAAAACATTATTTAAATTACCATGGTCAAGATCAATCCTACCCTTCCCCATACTGTCAGTTAGAGAGTTATCTCCCAAAACTATTGGTGGACCTTTCGACATGTCAAGAGATAATAAGACCTCCCTTGTCGAAACCATATGTTTGGAAGATCTAGAATCAATGATGAATCTAGGTGAGCTTAAGGTGCCAGCAGCCAAGGCATGTACTCTCTCCTTGTCTTCTGAATTTGATCCTCCTTCCCTCTTCTTTGAGCAATCAGGAAGGGATATTTTGTTCTTCTTCGGGAGTTGGGCCAACATATCAATTTTCTTTTTCATACAAGAGCTCTCAAGATGATAGCCCTTACTACAGTATGTGCACTTGATCATTTCTCCTTTGTTCTTCTTCTTGTGGAAGTTCTTCTTGGATCCTGAGGGCTCCTCTTGAGACTTTGACTTGTCTCTCTTTTGGTCAGGTGTCTTTTTATCTTTTTTCTTTCTTTTTGAATCCACCTTTGAATCTCCAACAACCAAATCTTGGTCTTTGGAAGATTTGATGGTGCCCATCATTACCAATTTATCTTGCTCCTGGGTGAGGGATTCCATGAACTCAATAAGCTTAGGCATCTTCTAGGTTCGAGCTGTCAATTTGGTGGCATGGAAGGTCGAAACAAATACTGAATAGTCAAGACCAAGATTTGAGAGTATGGTCAAGACTAGTTTATCTTCCTTCTTTTTTATCCCACACTTTTTAAGCTACAAAACAAGGGCCTTAAACTTGGAAAAGTAGAGTTACAATTATTCGAATCTACTGGGACTCAAGGATATCAATTCATTCTCGATTTGATGTCCTCTCATCTCATCTATATTTCCAAAAATCTCTTCAATATTCTCCCAAGCCTCATTAGGTGATGTCAATGAATCAAGATGAAAGAGGAGGTCTCTTGAAATGCTCAAGCACAAAAGACCATAGGCCTCATCCCTCGAGTTGTGCCATTTAATTTTCTCTGCAACTGCATTGGGCTCTGCCTCGGATTCCATGGTAACCCTATAGAGATATTTCTCTCTCAACAATATCTCCATCTCAGCTTTCCATTCAAACAAATTGAATGGAGTCAAGATGATCCTTTGAGATTGGTCCATATCTCAGCAACTGTGCCCTCCAGACTGCAGAATGCGCTCCCAGTCAGTGATGTCTAACCTACAATAAAAATTTGGAAGCAGAGAAATTGATATACAAAGTCTCTGATACCATGTTGAAATTGAACCCAAGTGATAGAACATTTACACTCACAGAATTGCTAATCAAACATGCAAAATTCACACAAAAGGAGACTGAAATAAGAGCATAACTTAATCATGTATTGAATAGGTGTACATCAGCCAACCATACAGAGTAATAGGCTGCTAAAATATATAATTACATTAGATATTTGAAAGCACAAGGTTGCTATTCAAATTGGTAAAAAAGCAGGCTTATGAAAACTAGTCAAATCCCCCATAGGTGCAAGAAAGACTTTCCAAATCTATGAATATGTCACGAATTGGCTAAATCAGATAGGCCAGCTAATAAATGATGGAAAGATATCAGATCCATGCTTTTGTTTGGAGAAAAGGAAGAAGGATGGTGTGGGAAAAAAACAAGCCAATTACTCTTAGACTAGCTTTTTCCTTTTTTCCTTAAAACTACTGTAAAGCAAGGCAGCTTTTAGAAAAACATAACTGTTCTTTTACAAACTAGGAATAAAAGCAGACATGCTAAAAATGTTTCGAGGATGATTTCAAAGCGCTTCATGACCCAGTTTTAGCAAGTGTTGACTTCTAGGTGCATGTGGAAGCCAACTAGCATAGTGAGGAATCTAAGAATCTAGGAATAAGACAAAAATAATTAATTAATGTCAAATATGGATAACTATGGGTTGATTATTCTAAAAGTTTTTTTGGCTCATCATATTGTGTTTAAACAAAACCATCATTGTTTGACCTTCTTAACATTGTGTATTTTGCATCATCATGCAGTTAGCTAAAAATTGTCAATTTCACAACCTCCATTAATTCTCCATATGGATCTATTCATCATGGCATTCCTCGATCCCGAGTTTTGCAATTTATAAAGTTCATGTTGGCACCCGAGCAACTCCCCTTGATTTTTTGTAAAATCGAAGGGGCACCATTAAAATTTTGTAAATATTTAAATATGTTATCAAGTTTGGTTTGAGAGTGCAATTAGATGGATTCCTTCACTGGATCCTTTCTTTTATGGTTTTTTCCCTTGACTTGGATTTCTTGATTTGATGGTTTAACTTATGTTTGTCATATGGATTGTCTCACTATTGGGTTTCCTTAAGTAAATTAAATATTAAGTTTGATCAACATAATGTTTCAATGCTTACAGAATTCTTTCCAAATAATAAAAACATCATCAATCCTTACTTTCATACATAATAAAAGCAAGTTCATTCTTCTAACATTTATGCTTTGATTTATAGGAACACGTTGGTTCTGAAGATGAATAAGGATGTTTACAAAATTTCTTTGTGATATTGACTTATATTAATGATGGAAACTTTTAATGTTATTTTAAAATTGCATTTGAAAACATTTAAGTATAATTTTCTTTAAAATTAACCATTAAAATTAACATATAAATAAAACTTTAACATAATTTTATTTATTTATTTTTTCCCATAAAACTTATTTTCCATAATAAACATGCTTTGGGCTCATTTCTGAACGATGAAGTAGGTGTTTCACCTTTTATTTGGTATTCCCAAGTCTCGTTGATTCACTATTAATGTATTTTAGTTTTTGGCATTATTTAAAGATGATTATTTATACTTAAAACGTAATAACTTTAATTACTGAAGCAACGTGGACATGTTATTATGTTGGCTTACTTTTGTTTGTTCCTTTTGCAGGCAATATGAACACTGAAAGAAGATTATTCGGCCATGTGGAATACACATATAGAATCTCTCGATTGACTATGGCATTATCATTAAGATAATGCCAATAAGTGATTAATATATTAAAAGTTCTTTTATTCTAATTAATTTTTGGAGAATGGTGCATACCTTTTCAATGAAAACTCTACATTTGTTGATTTTTTTCATTACTTTTCCAACATGCAATTTGGCACGTTCTTGACTAGAATTTAAAGAACTTTGATTGAATATTGGTTTGATTATAAAGAATAATTGTTTTTTGTTTTTTTACCTATATCATGTTCACATAATTTTCTCTCCACGCACCAGTAAAAGGGACAATTAGCAATTCTATTAAAGTCGTTGATTTTTAATATCATGTCCATTATGGGTACAACTACCATTTATCACGTATTCAACTCCGCCGAGCATTGGATTATAGTTTGATTACTTTTGAACTTTACGGTTTGGCTTGTAAATCATTTCTGTTTAATATCAGAGCAACCAGTTCTATAAATCCATGCATACAGCTACAGCCCTGGAAGAAGGATAAGCCACGCGTTTACCAATCATCGTTGAGCTGGTAATAAACTCATAGCCAAAACATGATTCGAAGGTGCCACATCAACATATTTCTGGACACGTTGGGCATAAGACTGCAGCACAATTGAAATTGAAATTGAAAGTGAAAGGAAGTAAATAAAAATTAAAATAAAAAAACACTACTGCCAGCTAGAATTCGCTACACGTTGTCAAAGTGATGAATGAATCTTGAATAATCATTGGCCTCCATAAAGTTACTACACCAGAATAGAGACGTGTGTTAAATAGAAACTGCCAAATCCTTACTTACCATGTAAAAGGATCACACTAGATGTCACGAGAAATGGCCACGTTGCAAAGATACACCAGGTCATCAAAAGACTCCGGGTTGCACAGTACCATTAATTGCTACAGATGTGATACCAGATCGTGAGGGAAGTTCAATGGCTCTGTTGATGTGCCAAAGCAAGCCCAAAAAATGCCATGATTTCATGCTATTAGTTTCTATTATTGTTTTCATTTATTGTATTTTTATCAAAATTCAGAGGATGGGCGCCAGCTAAGTTTACCTGAACTACACTAATATCTTATATCTTGATCATTTGCAACAGGTTGATGCGGAAATTAGCAGCAAGTAAAATCAAAACTAATTTCAGCAGATAGAAGGATCAATCCATCGATCGACTGCCCAGTTTCATTATTTTTTACTAGTTTCATTTTGACTGCGGAGTGAATAGGATAGAAAAACATGAAACTATTTTGTTTCTCCAATAAATTAGACTTTAAACGTACGTAAAAAGGGAAATACATACTCACGCCTCTCCTCTCTGCATAGTTGTGCTTTCACAATAGTTCTTTTAATGTTTTTATTTACGTTTTATTGATTAATTATGGATTGTTGTGCCACTGGACGAAGAAAGTTTATTAGATCGCAAAGGATTTTTGCAAGATTGTGGGTTAATTGCTAAGAAGTTGTGAAGTTTGTTCGGGTAAATTTCATTGAAGATAACATAGAATAACATAGAATAAAGGAAAGGCCTGTTCATTAAACAAAACCGAGGAAAAGGAGGATTTTCTGAAATTTGTTTCTAATGTCATCCATTTTAAGGCACCTTATCGCCTATAAAATGAGAGGCATTTCGAATGTACAGGGAGGAGGTAGAGCTCAACAGAGCTGGGGAGGTTTTCTTTTTATGTTCTGTAATTTTCCTATTTTCTATGTTTTTGAAAACTAGAGAAGAGGGGAAGCGTTGGGAAAATTAAAGAGAATTTCTTCTTAAACAAATCTGTTTCTGTTTCTTTGTTTCTCTTGATGGGAGTCTCCAGAGATCAGAAGATGAATTTTATCTTCTCTGCACATTTTTGTTAAAAAATCTTTAAAAAAAGTCAGCATGAAGGTCTCTGAAGGCCCTCTCAGCCAATAGTTGATAGTTGATGGACCAACAATTTTATGAACAAATGATGCTACAGATATATTTGCAGAAATGATGCCAATAGTTGATGGACGGTCCATCAATCTTATGAAGAAATGATGCTACAGATATATTAGCAGATCTGTTTTGTAAGACGTGTATAAGTTTCCTTTTGCACAGTAATTGAAATTGAATGCTTATGCTAGTTATCATTGTTTTTTTTTTAAATTAAACAAATGCATGAACTTAGATTTTTTTGGTTATGCTTACTTTATTTTCTTTAGAATCATAATCTCTTTAAATTTGTTTGGAAGATTATGATAATGTTATCACTTGATCTATTGATATAGATTTGCATAATTTAAAGCCTCTAACAATTTTTATGATTTTATTACGTTAAATGGCAAAGTATTTGAAACTATTTTTAATGTGTCATATTTTTAATTGTAGAATTTCTTCTCAATTTAAATTATTATATGTTTAATTTATATTTGCAAATTGATTCAATGTTAGTTTTAATCATGCTCAAGATATGATAGAAATAGATTAATTAAATTTTTGTTTTAGAATTTTAGTTTTATTTCATGAATGGAAAGCTACAGTTTAGCAGCTGCTAAATCTTCTGTGTGTTTTGTGTTTTTTTTTAATTTGCATTTTTATTAAATTTAGTTTCATTTTATCAAATAGTTTGTATTTGAATTGTGAGACTCTCTATTCTAGAGAGCAAACCTACAAAGGCAGTGGGGCCTTTGTTCCCACGAGAATTAACCATACTAAACATACCGGGGGATGCAGTCAGCGTGCTGTAAGGGTTAGTTCTCTTTAGTTGGCCTTAGTCAGAAAATCCAGCCAATAGTTCCCCATGCGTTTTCCGTCCAAAAAATCGTCAATATCCTCCAATTTTCAAAAGAAGAAAAAAAATCCTCAATTTTTGTAAAATTCTTTAAAAAAAGAAGAGTTACCATGATTCTAATATTTCATCACATTGAAATTGAATAAATAAATGGTTAATAATGTAAAATGAAACTCTAAAAGATAAAATTGATACACAACATTATATTAAGGAATAAAAAATAAAAAACCATTTAACTAGAAACTATTCTTCCTTCCCATCCACTTATTTTCAATTAGAAACAATTCCTCTAGCTTTTTTACCTTTTTCACGGTCACATGTTCTTAGCTCCCACAACACATGCTTGTTAAATAACACAGCTTATATATATGTGCATTCATATGTGCTTCAAGTCTATTCAAGGGCCATGTTTTGGATGGGGTTTGGTAAATCAACGACTTTTAGAGGAGTGGAGCATGTAATGCAAGTGTTGTTACCTCTGACTTGAGTACCCCTTGTAATAGAAATGGATAACTCGTGACGAACGAGAAGCGTTCACACAAGACATAAAGATCAAGTCCATGAATGGGTATTAAGGACCCATGGGGGAAATGGCTACGATGATACCTTCAATGAGCCTTTGTGAAATAACATGTTCAGGTTTAGTTACAATTGGATGCCCCTCGATATAAGGAAAGCAACACTTGGTTCCCATAGATTGATGCAGGGAAACATAAGGGATTCTTTAAGGAGGCTCTCGACACTTCGTAAGGTATTGTGAAATTTGTTGAGTTCTTGTCAAACCTCATATACTACAGGATTATTCTATACTTGAAGTGTTTGTCAACTTCATAAATCAATATTTGTTTTTGAGATCCTTCAAATTATCAAAAAAAAATCTATATATTGGGAATTCATAAGAATCCATTCAAATTTTTAAAAACAATGAACACATTTTTAAGAAAGAAAAGCTAATTAAATGATTTTGAAATTCAAAATAATAAAAATGCTTTTAGATATTGATTAATTTTGTTATTTTCAAAATAATAAAAATATATATAATAAAAATTTGATACTTTTGTTATCTTCAAAATATTAATATAATGAGAAGATGATATAAATGATAATTTTAAAATTTAATATAATAAAAACACTTTTAAACATGGAGTTTTTTAAAATGTTTAAAAAAATTGTTTTCTAATTTTTAAAATATATATGGATAGAGATTACAAACATTAATGATTAAAAAAACCTATATAGTAATATGTTATCTTGCCCATTCCTCTAACTTTCATATAAAAAAAACTTACGGAAACAATCATGTACACTAGAAGATATACGGGTGACTAAAATATGAACAAGTGTAAGGTTGCTAGGTGTCTTTAAAGGTGACCATGGTAAGTTGAAGTCTTTTAGTCAATGGGTTGACTTCATGGTGGAAATTGGTTGAAGAAGCTTTAGGGATTAGTGTGGTAATATGTGGAGTAAACAATCATGTCCCTACGTGCAATATCCAAGTAGGCCAAGAATATTTATGTGAAGAAGACCAATGATGACTTTGATTTCATAATGGAATTCAGTCATTACTTTGGTTGACTGTTGTTGCTAGGAAAAATGAACCTCTTACGGACAAGAGTCGTTCCTCTAATCTGAATGGTTCAGATCTAGAACAAATGAGTTACAACAGAGTTGGAAGACTTCCCCTAGAAGTTGTCGATATCTAGAATGGGTCCCTTTGATGGAGTGGTGTAGCTATTTCCTATGGTGATGGCTCTTCACGGATGTACCTGCATTATCACATGAAACCAGCAAACAAGATCAAAAGCACTAGAATATAATCCACAAATCTATGTCAGTGACAAAGGAATCTAATAGTAAAATAAATGATTATAACACAACATACTTTATGGGAAAGAAACCAACTTTGCATTAATAAAAAAAGAAGAAAGCTTACAACCTTCTTCTTAGTGTTGTGATGCTCCTTCTCATGCCAATGCCTTGTCCCCAAAAGCTCCAACTTGCTCCTCCTGTGCTCACCCTACTTTTTTAGGCTAGAATGCCAATGCAACAACGTAACTTTTCTCTTTCTCAACCATGGGGTATGAGCCTGATTTTATAGGCCTTGGGAGGATAAGAATGGTTGAAAAAATGGTGGGTGAGGTGGATAGGAGATCCCAAAAGGATGGATTTCGAGTCCAAGTGGTCCTCATGAGTAGGTATGAGGTTTCCATGAAGCATTCCTTCTAGAAGATTCGTGGAAACTTCTCTTTTTCACTTTTTACCTCAAGCACCGCTTCTCCTCCACTATAACAGAGCGGTGACAGGGAAGAACCGCACCTTGAATAAGAGGAAAAAGCAGTGGCATCACCTACTGTCAAGAGATGGTAGGAATTACTAAAGAAGTAATGCCCCTTGCCTTAAGGGAAGAAGCAGTGTTGGACTTTTATATGCATTATTGAATTCTGGGCCAATGTTTTCACTTCACAACTTAGGATTCAGGGAAATAACTGATGTTTGGGACCTAATCGCATGATGATGACAAGATTTATGTGTAACAGAATGCCCCCCAAAGCATGGGGCTAGAGGGATACGATAGGTGAGAGATTTGAAAGAGAAAGTTATCACTTCAAGGAAAGAATTAGCTTGATTGGAGATCATCATCAACCGGGCATCTGCAATACATCAATACTTTTGACTCATGACCAAATGTGTCCTCATCATGACTGTAGACCAACACCAGGCATATCCATGAGAGAGATTAACAAACATGGATACTAGAATACAGTGTAGATCCATGTGATAGAGGACTCAAACTTGGGATATAGCTACCATAGATACATTGTAGATCTATGTCAAATGAACACAAATTTGAGCATAGCCATGACCATAAAAATGTGGATCCATGCTAGGAATTCATACAATATACTCCATTGCAAACTGGGGAAAGAAACGAGCACTTTTAATAGATACCCAAGGTCTTCATCTCGTCTTCCACAAAGTACGATTCTATCCATGTGAGTACAATGATTTGATGTCAAACACGATAGAAACCACTTGATTATCAGTCAATGATGTGAATCATTAACAAGTGAGAGGGAGACCACCATTGATGTCACTGATTCCCAAGGTACCCTAATACAATCTCCTGAGTGTGAATACATGATTTGATGTTGAACACTTAGTCAATTCTATTGATCAAAGGTCAATGATGTGAACCTATGTCGAGAGCGAGAGAATCTTTTATTAAGGCATACAGACCTCAAGGTACTAACATTGTTTCTAAGACTTATTATTGGATGATGAGTTGATGTCGACAGGAATAGTCTCATCAAAGGAGGGCCATGATGAATACCACATGAACGACACAAAACTCGAAACAAAGTTCTAGAATGTTGTAAATGATGTAACCATAGGACTGACTCAAAAGGTACTAACACAAAGGATGTTTTGATTGCAGAGGTAAACTTTCAACTTCCCTTTTAACATCGGGTGGCATGATAAAAGACTTGGCAGCATTGACTTAAACCAAATGGATACCATGACATAATGCAGTGACAGACGATGCATTCTTTGAAAGACTCAAAGGACTGACATGACTCATGAAAGTGGATCAACTTGGAAGCAATTTGAATACCCAATTGACTGAATGAAATGTAGACAAGGGCCATGTTCACAAGTGACTACAAACTACCATTTTATTCACAAAATGAATTACTTCCCTTCCCTTAATTTCCCCACCATGATTGATGTGTGCCTCTTTTCGTTTTTATGAGTTCAAAGAGGGTAAGAAACACTCATTATAGCTCATCTGAAGACAAGTCCATTCTCATATGTTTCACGAACCTAAGAAATGAGGGGTTCTTTCCCAAAAGAGGGTGTCTCAGTGTTTGGTTTAATGAGTCCATTGAAAGTTAACTCATCTTCGTTCATGTTTAGAGAGTCTAAACGAAAATGGAAGAAGACTCCACAGGGTCCTTTTTCGTAATTAGTCAATCTAAACCGAAAAAGAGATAAACTACCATCGAAAGATGACTCTTCAAGTACTTTTACGAGCGTGAAGAAGACAAGTTCGTTTGACAATATTTTCACATTTAGGGAGTCTGAAAAGAGTGTAAAGAAGACTCCATTAGGGTTGTTTTTATGAATAACGGTTTTTTTCTACGAGCCTGAAAAGAATTGAAAAAAAGACTTGAAACTTTGATACTATTTTTAGGGAGCATGATCAAAGTGTCGAAATGAACGCTCAAGGACCTTTTCCGTTTTTCAGAAGTACGAAAAAGTAAAAAAATGAACTTCCCCATAGACAATACTGTTTATTTTTATCCCTGCAAATTTTTTTAAAAAGGCCATTAGTTCCCCAAAATATTTAAAAATTGGTTTTTAAAAACTATATAAAGGGAATTTTAAATGAAAATGATTTAAAAATCATTAAAATAATATAAAACCCTAAAAATCCTTTATAAAAACCAAAATAAATAGTAAAAACCAATTTCATTTACCATTTACCAAGTCTTGGAGAGCATTTTGTGAGAATTGGTATGCATATTTCAGTCAAAGATTGCAGAGCCATTACCCATCCATTTTCTGAGCCATCAGTTTCAGGTAAGAGCTAGAAGCCTCCTCTTAATTTCTATGGTTGTCATTTTCCATTTTTGTTGAGTTTTGGGGCTTTAGCGCCAAGCCTAAAAAATGCATCCTGGGTACCGCTTCTAGCCTTCATGGGAAGAGCGGTGCTCGATAAGAACCACGCTATTTTAGGCTTGCACAGGCGGTGTCACCTCTTTGTCCTAAGGGGACAGACACAGTGACGGCTGTGGTGCCCAAAAATAGATGCCCTAGTCAAAATAAAAATTTCCAAGCATTTTTAAAAGTTGGATATGCTTATAAATGCCTCATTAATTGTTTTTTGATAGGTAATTTGCTAAAAATGGTGACTTGGAAATAGAGGCAACATGATGATGACGATGCTCATGCTGTAAGAGATGCAACTTCCACATTCTTCCACATTCCTAGCATGCTATCGCATGTGCGATTACTGGAGTGCATCCTGCAGATGTGGAATCCATAACAACAGTATTTTGAGGTCGGACCCCATATTGTTACTATGGAGGTGGAGGAAATTTATTTTCTGACTATTCTATCTAAATGAGGAGCACCTATCTCTCTAACTGGCCCCCAAGGTGGGGACATTACTACACAGGAACTTATTGTTTGCCACTGCTATATAGGACCAAAGATGTCGGGTAAGAAGATCTTGATAAAGGTTGTGAGGGGCCTACCTCTTCAAACCATTTTATTCACTATACAAAGAGTGGTTGGGAGCCAAGGGCCCCACCAAGCATCCCGAGAACATATGTTGTATTCCCTAGAGGCCATGGAACCCACAGTGTTCAACTCGGCTGAGGCATTATTTCCTATGTTCAAACATGAGTTGACGAACCGTTGGCAAGAAGAGCTCAAACAGTTTGGGTATGGGACCATCTTAGCATGCTTCTTCTTTGAGAGGGTACCTCTCTTCAGACCCTAGGTGGTATTTACTAAGCTTATAGATTGAAACCCCCGCATGCTGCAGTGGGTGGAGATCATGGCCCGCACTAGAGGTGGTAGGGCCAAGGTCAAATTTGAGGCTCCCTTTTTTCGTTGGCTAAACGATATAATCCTCATGATTGAGGACTATGCTTATGCAGGGACCGACATCCAAGGGGATCCTAATCTACCACTACCACCTGGTGCTCAGTGGGGTGACATAGGTAAGAAGCAATATTCAAAATGTTGATTATGTTTTTATATTTTTATGATTTTTATGTTTTATGATTTTTATGGATGATAAGAAGACCTAATGCTTGCATGCAGATATTAGTGACGCATGGCATGGAAAATCTTCCCCAATGGATAGGCGAGCAGGAGCTTGCTTTGTCCAAGAGGTGATGATGAGCTCACTGAGATGGAGGAGAACCTAGATCGGTTGACTTTGGATATCCCGGATGCTGCGATAGATGACCTCCCTAGGAGATTTCAGAGACATACTGTGGGAGTGTCGGGTCGCTTCAGTCGCTTGCTACGTAGGGTAAAAATGGCTATCATGTGCTACCATGGGAATCATTAGGGTGGTCTGCATGATGTATCACTAAAATCTTTCTAGCTTCAGGACTTTTCTGTATCATTTTGTATACCTGAAAGCCAGGGCACTTTAGATGGGGTCTCATGACCATATTATTTTGTAAAAACACTTTATATATATATATATATAGACTCAGTTATGGTGTTTATATCTGTTTCAAATGGACAAATTTTATTTACATGAGGTTTATGTGTCTTCTACAGTTTATTATATTTTATAATGGACCATGTTTTTAAAAGTTATGAACAAGAAATATACCAGTCTAGAATGTAATTTGCTAATGAATCAACAATCATATTATTAGACCTAGGGATATGCTTGTAAGTGTTGAAATTGAATGACCTCTCTAACAGACGCACTCTTTGAAAGAGACAGAGAAGTGTAGGGTTTCTAATGGTATAAAAGTGGTTTAGATGACAAACCACTAGTTGAGAGTCCATAAATACTACCAAAACATGAATGTCCCAAGATGTAGCCTCGGTCAGTAAACCTATCACTGCTTGATACTCGATGATGTTGTTGGTAGTTGGACCAATACAGACCGCTCCTGAACTGACTAAGTCATGAGCTGGGGAATAAAAAACCCAAGTAGCTAAAGCAAGGTTCAAGGTATGACAACATGCACCATCAATGAAACCATACAAAGCCATCCAATCTACATAACCAAAACATGGTATAAACAATATGGACATCAAAAATCAAAACCATATTGAAAATACCAAAACACACTGAAATTCAAATATACATATATACAAGGTACCACACATAAATGCTTAAGCATAGTACCTCTTCAAGTACAACCCATTGTGAGGTTTCCCAAAGGGTATCCCATCATACTCTACGAACTCGTAAACCCCTTTCTCTAAGACCTTACTAACGACAAAGGCACCATACCACATAGATTCAAACTTTCCCTTCCCTAGTTTATCATGTCTCTGATCATAAGTCAGGACTAGGTCACCTTCATTAAAAACACGAGGTTGAACAGACTTGTCATACTATTCCTTGACATGTTTTTTGTGTTCCTCATTAGCTAAGGCAACATCTCTCCTACTTTCATCAAGGTTGGTCAAGTACAAAAATCTCTCTGCCTCGGCGGAATTGTTTCAGAGAAATTCTACTATGAGTTTAATTGACGAGATTTGACACTCATTAGGGAGGAAAACTTCTAGTCCATAGACCAATTGAAAGGGTGTGAAACCAGTTGTTTTTTTTACTGAAGTCTTATAAGCCCAAAGTGTGGAGAAGAGAGTCAAGTTCCAGTTGGATTTGTGATCTCTAACCATCCTAGGCAGCATGGTTTTCAAAACCTTGTTAATGGCCTATATCTGACCATTAGCTTGCGGGGAATACAGAGTTGAGTTTTCATGGTGAAAACCCAAATTAGCACTTAACTTAGCCATAATCTAATTCTGAAAATGATATCCGTGGTTAGTGACTATAGCTTGTGGGATTCCAAACCTAGATATCACATGGTTGAATAAAAAGAGGGAAACAGTCTTAACATCCTCTGCATATGTAGGAATTGCCTCAACCCATTTTGTGAAATAATCCATGGCTACAATGATGTAACCATGCCCCCCTGTTGAGGTAGGCTTACAATGCATAAAATCAATACCCCACTTCGCAAAAGGGCCAACTGCAATGACGGGGTGTAAAGGATCAGGGTGGGTGCACGTTTTTGGATAAAGGTGTTGACAGGGTGGGTATTTCTTAACCGGTTCATGACAATCTTTAAAGATCGAAGGCCAAAAATACCCAGCATAAAATATTTTATAGGTTATAGCCATCCCAGAAAGATGATCGCCACATGCTCCAGAGTGGCAGTCATTCAGAACCTGTTCATCCTCTTCATGTGTAAGGCACCATTGAAGGATGGAATCGATACCACATTAGTACAATGTATCATTCAAAATGAGATAGTACTTTGTGTGGTGATGGATACAATGAAAATCATCATGGGATATGGTAGGCTAAAATCTTTGAGTTTGGAGATAGATAATCAAATCTCCATACCATGGATCAATTGTGCTTATCAAGAACAAAAATTCATTCGGCAATGAATAATTGGGCTCAGTTTCTATTGAAGCACAAGGAAGGTCACACATGAACTCCACGAAAACCAAGGATTTCTTTGAAGTAGCCTTGGTGAACTCAAGATCAAATTCTTGTAAGAGAACAATCCAACGAGAATACTTGCTCCCAGGAACCTGACGAGTTTGAATGTAGTACATGGGGTTTTGATCTGCGAGTACAGTTGTGGTATGAAGTAGAATGTAATGACAAACTTTTGTACAATGACCGTAGCTAGAGCTAACTTCTCCACACACGAGTAACGGGTTTTAGAGTCAATGAGACTCTTACTTATGTAATATATCATGTGTTCTTGGTTGTTGGGATCTTCATGCACTAGAACCATTCCAATGGTTGTAGTGGAGGGAGCAACATACAATAGAAAGTCTTTTGAGTAATATAGAGGGTGTATCATGGGTGAATGGGTCAAAGAGTGCTTCAGATTATCAAAATCTCATTGGGACTGGTCATCCCATAAGAAAGGAGTGTCCTTCTTTAGGAGACACATATAACCATGCATTTTTTCTTCAAAGTTGCATACAAAACAACAAAGGAAGTTTTCCTTCCCTTGGAAACTTTGGAGTTCGTTGATGTTTGTCGGGTTAGGTAAGGCCAGGATAGCAGCAATTTTAAGAGGAGCAATCCGGATGCCATATTTGGAAACCACGAAGCCATGAAGACGTCCAGTATCAACACAAAAGACACATTTGTGTGGATTCAGTCGAATATTATAATCATGAAACCTAAGGAAAATGTCTCTAAGGTGCCCTGGATGGTCCTCCCGTTGCTATGAATGAGCTGGGAGGTCGTCAAGGTATGCCTCCATGATGTTCTTGATATCATGAAAGGCATAGGACATGGCTCCCAAGAAGGTAGCCCTGGCATTATTTAGGCAAAAGGTAACTTCTGATATGCGAAGGTTCCCCATGGCCAAATGAATGTCATTTTATGCTGATCAGTGGGAAGAATGTCTATCTCATTGTAGCTAGAAAATCCATCCATGAAATCAAACATGACGCTCTCATCACAGTTATCGATGATCTAATCGATGTGTGGAGTAGGGAAATTGTCCTTAGGACAAGCCTTATTTAAGTCTCAAAAATTGACACGGACTTGTTGTAGATACAACAGATCCCATGTCTCATGCAGAACATGGGAGCCCCAATTTTATATACAAAGGTAATTTTCGAATTCCTTCAGACATTTTGGTGTCCCCATAATGTTTATCATGGCTTCTATGTCTTTTCCAAGATTTAAATTAGTTAACATTTTTTAAAATTTATGGATGTTTTGTGTGTTTTTGATGAGATGCGGAAAAGAATAATTTGCCCTAAAATATGTCCTTCCCACAACTCGCAACCCGCAATGTGGATTACAGGATCTTGGTTTTGTGTTTGCACTTTTTATTCCCGCAACCCGAAACCCACAATGCAGATTGCGGGTGCAGAGACATTTTTAATAATTGCAATTTGTCATCCCGCAACCTGCATTTGCAGATTGCAGGAAGTAGTTTGATTTATGATTTGTGTTGTGTGTTTCTGTAACCTGCAATTTGTAGATTGGGGATTGTGGAAAGGGTTAATTAGAATTTTAATATTTTTGTATTCCCGCATCCCACAACCCGCAATTGCAGATTGCAGATTGTGGAAAAGTGAATAAAATTCAAATCTTGCAACTTGATTCTATATCTCACAATATTTGATCCCGACCATTTGTTTCTTCTAATCCTATGGCCTGAATTCAACCCACGGAAAATCTATAAATAAACGGGTCCTTTCTATTTTCTTTACCATTTTCACTTTCAGGAATTACCTTGCTGCATGGGTTTTTACTGCGCTTTTTACTAGAGATCATTCTCAGAGTTCCGGTCCATTCTAGGTTGGTTTTTTCTATCATTACTACATTTTATTGTTTACTGTTGGTTTGTTTTTTTAATTGGTCTTGATTTCGTGTTTATTCCTGTAAACACAGTTTTTCAATTTTCCAAAATGGCTCGAATTACCCACTGCAAGAACATTAAAAAATACATGTTTACCAAAGACCCAAACTTTGGCATCTTCTTGTTACCACCTAAGTTGTACTTAGTGGTTTTTTATCAAGTGAGCCTGGTGAACTGGACAAGGATAACTTGTTCGAACTTCAGAGAACCTTCAATCTTGCTTCTGGGAAGCTTTGTTGTACTATATCACATGTTCATACCCCATGGGGGAATTGTAATAAATGTTCTAGCATGATAGTGTCTGTAAAATACTCAGTCTCTTAGACTTTATTTGTCAATCTGATCAGCCCAGGGTGTTTTTTCCCTTGGCTATTATTGGTTGTTGAATAAACAACTGATAATTTCTGAGTTTTTCACTCCATACCTCCAAAGTTGGGGTGGTCGGCTTGGCATTTAGGCTTATTGAGGTTATTAGAGTCTGTGTGTCAGTGTATAAACATGCTAGACATCATGTTCGAGTCATATGAACATGTCTAAGTCCCCCTAGGTTTTCTCAATTTTTCAATTTTTTAATTTTTTCAGTGTTTTTTATTAAAATTTAAATTTTCCAAAACTTAGGCTATTTTTTAATATTTTAATTGGAAAAATTGATTTTGTAATAAAAGTGGGCCAAATAATCAGTTTCAGTTATGTAGGTGCTCATTTTCAAGCTAAGAGCACCATGTAAACCCATGGACCCACTATATTTCCTAGTTTTGAGTGATTTTCCACCACTCAGGTCAGAAAGCCCCAAAAATCAATTATTGATTATTTTAATTAATAAATTGATGAATAATGGAGCAAATCCAGAATCATAGATCAATGGATTCTTAGCCGATTTGATTGAAATCAGTCAGATCTGAACTAGATTGACTAGATCTGACAAATCCTTGACTAAAGGAGGTGATCAAATCAGATCTAGAGTTGATCTTCAACATCCTTTATGGGGAATTTCACCCTCCCTCTCTCCTCCACATGTTTTTGGCTCGTCTGGATGAGTTTTGGTGGATGCTTCAGTCAACAGGTTGAGGTGTCAGTCGGATTAGCCCCCCGATTGACAGTTGCACTCAGTGAGACTTAGATCTGGCTCAGCTAGACACAGATCAGGAATTGATGGACTCTCCTTCACCTGATTTGATCTATATCCCTAGTATTTGTGCCCCCCCTAGGCTTGATCTCCTGGTTTTTGTATATATCCAGGCACAAGCTCCCTCTTCCAAGCTAGTTAGAGCTGGATTGAAGGGCTTTCTATTGTAATTGTGTATTGATCATCATTTGTTGAAATAAAGAGAAGCTTTGGAGGCTCAATTGTGGAGTACCTTTCATGTGTGGATCATCATTATCATGCTGCATTTGAGGTGAAACTGATATTTTTTCAATTTTTTGCACTTAACTGTTGTCTGCCTGAATGGTTATTGGAATCATAGGGATAGATCATTGTAAGTAAGCTTACTTACTTCTATTTTTCTGCATATGTTTGAATGAGCTAATACCTGTATGCTAAATAAGATTATTTGCATGTTGTATCATCTACTTCTCATATGTATCTTCAGATTTAATGGTTTTGTTTGCAGGATTTGTTGTGTAGCTTACAGGTTTGCCATGATTGAAATATCTATGGTTTAGGTTTGATCCATTGGTGTTCCAACAGATATTTCTAAGATTGTTCCCCTCGGTGCTTCACTACCAATTTTCCTTTGTAGATCTGCTTCAGCAACAAGCACTTTTGTTCTCCTTTTCCTCCTTTAAAAATCTTAAATTTTCTCCAAACTGGTTACTATTAAGGAATATTATGGCTCAAATATGTCTCATTAATAAAATTACATATAGATCTAGTTAGTAAGGTCCTTTCCTAAGTCTATATCTCAGTTTTGTTCTGCATATAAAGTTGCATTTTAAGAGATTTAGCTGAAATTACCCTCTTTTTGCAAGCATTTAAATGAAAATTTGTAGCTTGCTTTTAGGGTAGTTTCCTTTGCTGTACATTAAAATTTCATATTATGCAATAAAATTGCGCATCTTATTGGCTTCCAAAAAGGAAATCCAATATCCCAAGGAAATCCTGCTTTCCTTGGTTCCTTTTTACCTTTTTAACTAGTTTTAACTTAGTTTTTTTTGGTTAAAAGTAAACTGACCCAAAGGTACTTTCAGAGCGCTTTTGGGCATATTTTAGTCTAATATGCTTGCTATTTTTTAGCATGCTTGACAGAGAAGAAAGGAAGCTTCTGTTCGAAAGTGGCCTCAAGAGCGTTCAAATCCCCCCAGGGGTCTCCCATTTGACTAAAACCTTTAATTTTCGCACTTTGTAAGCTCTTGATTTCACTATGTATAAGGATCAAGAGGAATTATATCATTTCTCTGATATTGTAACCACTTTTAATAAAAATAAACTTTTGAATAGGCTCTTTCGAGCCCATTCCCCATCCCCCTCTTGGGGGATTTGCGTCGGTGTCATTTTTTTACTTTTTGTTCATCCCTTTTCAAACTAGCATAGCTCTAACCTGCAGGGTAGTATAATTTAATTCATTATCAATTTCATATTCCATATTTGGTATTTCAAAGTAATCTTAATACTTACCCCACGACTTCTCGATTGACCCGAAAGGGGAAAGATATTTGTGGTAGGACTAATTAGAAAACCAGAATTGTGTATCTGTGTTTTCCTTTTCATCACTTGTTTCTTAAACTATATAAAATTAACCCCTCCTTGATTCCTTGATTGAGATCCACTCAGATCGAAAGAGGTTCCTGGAGGGTTTTTCTTTTTAACAAGAACACCCTTTTTTTTAAATTTACTAAAATTGACAAGACTCCGGTGTGTATGCTCTGCACTTGGCTGCGGTTCATCCAATCAGTCAAGCTGTATCAAAAGCATTTGAGTGAATAGAATAATTAGGACTCACTCTCCCAAATTGACAAACCATCAGGTGAAAATCCAACACCTAGATCAAACCTTTACAGTGGCAAAATACCCAAAGGAAGTGGGAACTTCTAAAAAGTGACCTCGGGGTGCCGATCTCTGTCACACCCTAATGGGTGCATTATGAACAATAGCCCCAGAGACTCCTTTCAGCCCACATATTCCTTGCGGGTAGCCGTGAAGGTTTAGTTTTGGACATACTCCAAGTACTCTCGGGTATATCTGGAGTCCACCCCTTCGCCTAATTTTAATCAACTCACACCTCAAATTTAACTTAAAACATACCAAGAGGCAATTGCAAAACATTCACTCCAAGCACATGCAAGTACATTGATTTTATTTTTGACTCCATTCTAAGGCACTGGTTATTTTCTTGCTTTATATATAAATTGTGTCTCAGCATTGTGCTTTCGTGTGTTCATTTTTGTATCTTGTCATCTTTGATTGTCTATAGTTAAATTTCAAACTCCTAAGTAACTCATTCAATTTAACATCACCATACTAAGTAATTATCCTTAGTAACTTAATAGGGTCTACCCCCCTTGGCTTTGTTAGGAGTTGAGCCTAAACGGAGGAGTCAAGAACAAGGTGACAGCCTTTACTCGAGACTTGCCCCCAAGGACACACTGAGTGGCTTGAATATTTCTGCCACGTGACCCAGGTGTGTGAAAGGAGGCAACACTTCTCAGACACCAATGGTAAAATCACTGAAACTTACCAATTTGAATGGCCTAGGATATACTCAATTTTTTGCAATGATGACCTCTCTGATATTCAAAATGACCAATCGGCTTACCAAAAAATTAGGTATTCTGAGCTACATGCCATTGTTGCTAGGCCCTCTATCCTCCCCTACACTGACGCAATCAAGTGGATTGTGGACCACACAAACTCTAAATAGTGGTCCTTTAATCATAACATAGGGTCACAGTTAGCCACCTTCCCTACTGAGGTTTTCACCAAAGCCTATGCTCTTAAACTGGTTGTGCAACCCCTCAACGCTGAGTTTTCCCAATCCTATAAGACCAAGTACTATTTTAACAGCAATTGAAATCCTGGATGAATGAACCTAGAAAATTCTCACAGAGGGTCAACGACCTATACCCGGTCACCTAGTTTAGAGAACCTTATTCTTTATTGGTAGCTATGCTATGCAGCCTTTACGGTCTTCCCAACTGTTATGTCTTCAAAGCTGAATAGGCTCCTATAGCTCACCATGTCCTAACAACCGATGAGTATTTCCCATGGGATTCTATCCTGTCATTGGAGCTTAAAACAATTATCCAGGATTATCACAAAGCTACCACCAGGAAGAAGCCAAATTTCTTCTTTTTGGCCTTTATCATTGATGTATTCTGCACAGAATTCCAATATCCAAATTTGGGATGGAACTGGACTTTACCAGCCCCTCCGATACCTATTTATTATTCAGCACTATGGGATACTAATTATTCAACTATGTTCTATGAAATCTGTAAACATTTCTTTGGCAACATTTATTTTTCAATATTCAAACAGGAATCTCTCGCCTTTTCAGCTGAAGTGAGGACCTTCATTGACATAATGGGTGATTGCTATGTTGGTGAGTCTTTTTCATATATTAGAATTTGAGGTGGAAATACTATTCATATGCTTCCCAAGATAGTTCTTGACATGTTAGTTCTCGAAGAGGTCTCTTTCTAGATTGTCATTGACAGTGTCTACAAGAAACTTGTTGCTCCTAAAAGGAAAAGCTGACCTAAATTTCCTTTGGATCTTGGGTCATTGGTCATCCCAAATTCAACTTGGGCTGCAGTGTGTTGGCCACTTTTCCTAACTTGTGCGACCTAGGTTCTACGCAGCCGGTCAACCCAACAAACACCAAAGATACTGGCTCGACAGAGCAAGCCTCGTCGACAACGCCCACAAAGTAGGCACAGTCTCACCTGAGATATCTCTTCGATGGGCAATTGCCGGAACCATGTTTTCGCATTTCATCGAGGGATTATAGTCCCTTGGCGTGTGGCCAAAGAGCTCGACCAAGTCATGAGGATGGAGCCATTTACGCTGAAATGTAGTGCACACCGTGCATATATCTTATTAACTACTAACTGCGCAACACAGATTCGACCTTGGTACTTTAAACATAAAGGAATATAAAAGAAAGCTAACGGACAGGCGCAATATAACAGATGCGCAATAGTGATTGCGACATAAACATAATATAGTACTCAGAAGCAGTGCATACTCGCCTATTCATGTATATAGACATCTATTAACAATACAACATTCATTCAACCATGATAGGACTTGCATCATAAACCTAACATAAACTGAAACATAAACAACCATACACATTCAATCATCAACCCACAAGAGAGTTCACGTGGAAACCCATCTGGGAAAAACCACAAGGCGCTCGTCATCTGGTATGAGAAATATATGGCACCTTCAGCCTGCATTTGACTACAGAGTGTCTTAGATCTATATTTCTGCTCAGACTCTTTCTTGCTCTCATACTCTCTGTCTTATTTCTCCTAATCTACTGCTACCATCTAGTGATACACACACAACCTAGATTGACTCCTCTAGCATCTGCACCTCTCTAGAAGAGCTTCTCTTCTATTGTACTAACCCCGATTTCATCTTGCAGACTTCCAACTAATCTACCATTCAGACCTCTCACCTTCTCTCTTCTCTCTCAGATATCTTCCCTCTACTAACCATTCAAAAGAAACTGAAAGTAAACAAAAACCAATAACTATCAACAGTGGAAAGCCAACCTAAAGCAACAGCCAAACAATGAGCAACCCTCTAACTATTGAATCCATCCTATTTATACTAATTTACATGACCACGTAGGGTCGACTGCATATAGGCAGTTTGTTAACTGTCACCATTAGCCACCCCTCAGGCTACAGCTGTGGTGATCATGAATTGACATGAGGCACTAACGGCCTTACTTACAGCATGCGTTCACTCATGTGGCATCCGCCGACTTAATCCAATTTCATCTCCCATGATTTTTCTGTCGCTTTCGGCCTTTATTATGTACTTGTGCCCATTTTACCCTGCAACATCTTCCTTTTTGTGCAGTTTCCCTTTTCCATGTAGGTGACATATTTTGCATCTATTCCTTCTTCTGCCCAGATTTCCTCTTCCGCGTAGCATTCTTGGCCTGCATAGATTCCTTCTATACCTGCCAAGTGCTTCCTTTTCCTTACTTGTGCTTGTGCAGTGACTTGATTCCTACGTGTTTCTTCATTTGTGCTTATTCCTTGCATGCTTTCCCTAGGACCAAAAGGCCCCTAACACTCACATGTGGCTCATCCTAAGCCACAAAGCAATGGACATAGGAGGCGGCGCAACATGCATGGCGGTCTCTTTGCTAGATTTTTTTTTTCTGCTTGCGCACCTTCCTCCTACTTCCTGCCTTGTGTGCTTTGTTCCTTTGTTTTTTTGGGGGGGCGATGTTTCCTGCACCACGGGCTCGTCCCATATTTAGAAAAAAATTTAGATTACAAAACTTTAGTCATACAATTTCTTCCTCGGCATCATTTGAAGAGTCTATTTCCATGGGTTTTTCTTGTGTTTGCTCCAGCTCTTCTTTAGGTTGTTCTTCTTGGTCCTCTTCATCTTCTATTTCCTATTCGTCTTCCTTTTCCTCTTCATCTTCCTTGTCCTCTTCTTGTTCATCCTGTGGTGCATTTTCTGCTGTAGCTTGTTCTGCACCTCCAACCTTCTGTTGGAAATGGCCAAAAATGGGAGTAAGCCTTTCTATCTCCTGGCAGGCTTCTTCTGCCTACTGCTCCAGTTCCTGCACTCAGTTGAAACTAGGGTGTTCCAATGACGTATTGGCTGCTGCCTACATGAACTCATTGATTCTCTACTGGATAGGTTGAATTAGTCCTATCACTCTTTCAGCTTCATCTTGTTTCTTAGGCCTCTCTTTGTTGTGCATGTTTTCCTGCTCACGCAAGGTTCTTGCTTTATCCTGGAGTTGCTTGAGCTTATTGCCTTTGGATATTTTCTCTTTTTTCTGGAAGATTCTTAATATTTACCTTTACCGCCACTACCTATAAGTCTGATTCTGACGCCTGCTCAACAAGCTGCTCCGTAGTCTCATCCTCAATGAGCTACTCCCATGCCGTGACAATTGCTTCCACCACCTCTGTGCAGATCTTCTCGGCTTCCCTAAGCCGGCCAACAACTTGATGTGCCAATGCTTTCCTTTGTTGCACAACTCTGGGAGGAATGCTCAGTTGCTGGTTGGTTTTCATTTCCTGAACCTGTTTCTTTAGGTCTGCATCAAGTTTGGATAACCGCCTTAGTTGGTGCATAGGTTCTGCCTCACCTTCTTTTTCCTCATCTAACAGTTCCACGATTGCCTCCTTTATATATTCTTCCAGTGAAGCTTGCTTTTGGGCTTGGGCTTGCAGGTCTTCCTGTTGGCGCTTGATAACTTGTTTATGCACCTTTTATTTCCTGGTTGACTGATATGTAACTGCATTTTCTTGGATTCTCACCTCTATAGCTGCAACATGTTGAATGGAATATATTTGTGGCAATGTCAGCATAGAGAAATCCAAAGTTAATGTGTCCACGCTATGGACACTTGCATCTATTTTTGCTGCATCTATAGAAAATTCCTGCATGGGCATCTCTATTCTCAAGGGTGGGAGCAGCACCGACATCACCAAAGTGTCTGATGGGTCTACACCATAGGTCTCATCCTACATGTTCTTGCGCACTTTAGTGACGGCCTCTTCTAGCTGGGTAACTTGCGCACCAAGCAAAGCCATCTAGTTGGTTTGCTTGTGTGTGATATTACCCAAGGTAGACTCAGCTACTTCGGTGACTGCCTCTTTAAGAAGAGTCAGATCCTCTTCTGCTATGTTCATGACTTGGGGTCAATTATCCTTCTGGTTTTTCCTGTGTGGGATGCCCAAGGATTCCGCATCTTCCTCTATGGGCTATTTTCCCTTTCTTTTCCTGGTTCTTTCGCCATGCACCTCCTGATCAGTAGGGGTGTCGTCATTGTTAAATTTTCATATGCTTATCTAGGACATTAGTATTTCATTTAATTTTCATGACAAAATCATATAAATAGGATCACTGAAATATAGACAAGGACAACCATAAAAAGGAACACAAAGATTTATCCTGGGAAAACCCTAAAGGGAAAAACCCAGCAAAAGCTTCCTCAATATAGATGCCCCAAAAAGATAAAATATAAAACTAGCAAGGAGATCAAATCCTGATCCTCCTCCTTCTCCAGCTACTTCTCTTCTCCACTAATGCACTATACAAGTGAGAGTGTGTGTCACAAATGAGGAGCACTACACCTCTATTTATATTCATCCGTCCACTTAAGTTAACTCATTTGGCATGTAGGCTCGAGTTAAATCATGTAGGCTCGAGTTACACATGTAGGCTCAAGTAACCACACTGGGGTGCTAATGACCCACCTTCACAATTAGAGGGGACTACCTCATGACTCTTATTAGTTCTTCCAATTAGGATCATCGGGGTACAATGTAATACAAGTGGTTCTCCCAGTAGGACCATCGAGGACCACAAAAATATACATATAGAATATTATTTGAAGTTACAATATTTCAACACTCCCCCTTAACGAGACGGGTATTCTACAGCAACATCAACAACAACAAGAGTAGAGATAGGGGACATCATCAACATCAGTAGGGTAACACATCTATAAATCATTGGAAGCTTTTCAACATCATGTAGTCTTCATCTTCAATCTTCAGTCTTCATCATCATTAATTCTTTGACTGCTTTGATCAGCAACATCTTCAACATTTTGATCTTTCAATCAGCAACGACATCTTCAGCACTTGGACATTTCAATCAGCAACATCTTCAGCACTTTGACTATTCTATCAACAACAACATCTTTAGCATTTTAACCTTTCGATCAGCAACATCTTCAACACTTTGATTGTTCGATCAGCAACAACATCTTCAGCATTTTTGACCTTTCAATCAGCATCAACATCATCATCATCAT
Organism: Pseudotsuga menziesii; assembly: GCA_001517045.1. Lineage (NCBI taxonomy): Eukaryota > Viridiplantae > Streptophyta > Pinopsida > Pinales > Pinaceae > Pseudotsuga > Pseudotsuga menziesii. The sequence continues at coordinate 33,526 of LPNX010496139.1, read as the reverse complement.
ATTCTGATCTGTCGATCATAATCATCATCACATTCTGATCTTTCGATCAGAAACATCATCATCATACTCCGATCTTTCGATCAGAAACATCATCAACATACTCTAATCTTTCAATCAGAAACATCATCATCATATTCTGATCTTTCGATCAGAAACATCATCAACATATTCTAATCTTTAGATCAGTACGTCATCATCATCATACTTTGATCTTTCAATTAGTATGTCATCATCATCATACTCTGATCTTTCAATCAGTACGTCATCATCATACTCTGATCTTTCGATCAGTACGTCATCATACTCTGATCTTTCGATCAGTACGTCATCATCATCATACTCTGATCTTTCGATTAGTACGACATCATCATCATCAGCAACAACTTGCAATCCACAACTCAAAGACAAAAAGTCTTTGGATCACTTTTGGACTTAAAGGCCAGGGATGATACAATCCCACCACATTCTCGACAACCGAAGTTACCGTATTTATTACGGGAGAATCAGTCTCTATCACTTTAGGACTCCAAGGATGATGCAATCCTACCACATTCTCGAGGACCGAAGCCATCGGATTGATTACGGGAGAATCAGTCCCTATCACTTTAGTACTATGTCCAAGGATGATGCAATCCTACCACATTCTCGAGGACCGAAGCCACCGGATTGATTATGGGAGAATCAGTCCCTATCACTTTAGGACTATGTCCAAGGATGATGCAATCCTACCACATTCTCGAGGACAGAAGGCACCGAATTGATTACGGGAGAATCAGTCCCTATCACTTTAGGACTATGTCCAAGGATGATGCAACCCTACCACATTCTCGAGGACTGAAGTCACTGGATCTATTATGGACAGATGTCCCGGGATGATACAATCCCTCTTCATTCTCTAAGACCAAGGTCTCTGGATCACTTTAGGGTAAGTGCCCAAGGATGATACAATCCCACCACGTTCTCGAGGACTGAGGTCACTAGATCTATTGTGGACAGACGTCCTGGGATGATACAATCCCTCTTCATTCTTGAGGACCGAGGTCTCTGGATCACTTTAGGGAAAATGCTCAGGGATGATACAATCCCACTGCAACATCACTACTCCCCCTTTCGAGGAAGGTCTTTCTGAACAACACCAAGCTTGTCTCGAAAGTGTTTGAACTCTACTCGAGGCAGAGGCTTCGTCAGTACATCATCATCCAAACCATCATCATCTACATCTTTAGTATGTGAATACTGAACTATCACCATCTGTATCTCCAGTATGTGAATACTGAAAGCATCATCATCTATATCTTCAGTATAGAAATACTGAAAGCATCATCATCTCTATATTTAGTATAGAAATATGGAATCACTGTATCTACAGTATGTAAATACTGAAATATCATCTATATCTTCAGTATGGGAATACTAAAATCATCATCATCTATATCTTCAGTATGGGAATACTAAAACATCATCATCTCTATATTCAGTATAGAAATACTAAATCGCCATCATTTGTATCTATAGTATGTAAATATTGAAATATCATCTATATCTTCAGTATGGGAATACTGAAATCATCATCATCTATATCTTCAGTATGGGAATACTGAAATCATCATCATCTATATCTTCAGTATGGGAATACTGAAATCATCATCATCTATATCTTTAGTATGGGAATACTGAAACATCATCATCTATATATTCAGTATAGAAATACTGAATCACCATCATCTGCATCTACAGTATCATCATCTACATCTTATCTTGTATGTAGAAATACCGAATTTCTACATGTTACGTTGGAACACAAGGTTCTTTGTCATCACAACTATGGTTATCACATAGAATCATTGTAGTATCCATCTTTAAGTCAAAGAGACCTAATATCAACTTTTGAAGCCATATGGATTCACAACTTAGTAGAGCAAATTGCTATGTATTCTGCTTCAACCATGCTAAGAGAAACACTCGACTATTTCCTGCTAAACCATGAACTCATAGCAGACCTCAAACAAAAGCGTCTACCTGATGTGCTTTTCTTGTCTGAGATACTTCTAGCCCAATCTGCATCTGTGTAGCCATACAATCTATACTCATGGCTACCATCATAGTATAGACCAAATTCTATATTCCCTTTCAGATATCTCATCACATGTTTTGCAGCTACTAGGTGAACCCGTCTTGGTTGAACAAGATATTGACTTAAGGTGTTCACAACAAAACAAATGTCTGGTCTGGTATTTGTTAAGTACATCAATGACCCAATGATCTATCTATAGTGAGTCACATCCACTAACTCTAATGAGTCATCAGCTAACAGCTTCAGGTTGGAGTCCATGGGTGTGGCCATGACTTTGCATTCCAACATATTGAATCTCTTCAATATATCTACCGCATACTTTCCCTGGTTGAGAAAGATTCCTTCTGAACTTTGCCATACTTCTAGACCTAGGAAATAATGCATTAACCCAAGGTCTTTCATCTCAATTTCTTCTGCTAGTTTCTTCTTGCTTTCCATGATCTATTTCTCATTCCCTGTCAAGAATAAGTCATCCACATATAGTAATAGAATGACAGGTTCATCTTCTACAACCTTGTAGGAAGGGTTAGGATCAACTTTACTCTTGGAAAATCCCATGCTCATCAGGAAACTATCTATTCTTCCATACCAAGCTCTGGGAGCTTGCTTTAGGCCATAGAGGGCCTTCTTCATCTTGCATACTTGATTCCATCTGTCTTCAACTTCAAATCCTTGTGACTATTCGATGTAAAATTCTTCCTCAATCATACCATTAAGGAAGGCTTGTCTTTACTTAATCATGGAAGAAACTACCATGATATTTTTGAAGGAAGTTTACCTTGCTTCATGGAGTAAGCGTCTCTTTAGAATTAATTCCCTCTTTCTGATAGAAACCTCTAGCCACAAGTCTTACCTTACTTCTATCAACAACATATCTTATCTTGCAAATCCATTTGGAAGATACCACATTCTTGCTTTCTGGTTTGAGTACTATATCCCAAACATCATTCTAGTATCATAACATCTTCTATGAGTTTGTCTTCTCAGGTCATCAACATATCCTAGTCTTCTGCATTCAACCTTGAAGGTTGGAACCCACTTTACTCTTGGTGAAGTCTCGATCCATCACAAAGCTATCCATCATGTCGTACCATGTTGAACTCAGATATAATTTTCTGTAGTCACTCCCTGTTGTAATCTCACAGATCACATAAGGTTACCAATAATACATACTAAAACATAAATATAAATAAGAGAAAAGAGGCAAGAACAGATAGGAAAATAGATTATATTAATGTAATGAGTTCATACAAGGTAGAGAACTGAACTGAGTTCTTGCTTGGATCAACAGCCTAATATATACAAGTTACAAATAGTTACAAAATAACTACCTGTCGGTTCGGTGAACCGACACGACTGTCAGTTAGCCAACTAATCTTTCTAGTTAGTCAGCCGACCGACTTAGTCAGCTGATCAACTAAGTCGGCCCATCGACTTAGTCGGCTAATCAACTAAGTCGGTCTTCATCCAAGTCGACTTTGTCGACTTGCTCCTTCTACATCTCCCCCATGAACAAAACGTTTCTTCGTCCCGAAGAAACAGGGAGGTACAAAAAAGGAACTCTTGTCAAACCATTCAAACCTGCTCTTGCTGTGGACTGTGCAGACGGATGGTCGGTCTCCTCTGGACGCAGACTTCGATGATAGCTGGAGCTGTGATGGCAAGATGATGCTGAAAGTCGGTCCAACTCTGCAATTCCTTCTGGATATCGATTGTTAAGGTAGTGAGACTTGAAAGGATCGACATCTTTTCAGACATGGGAATTTCTGCTATATTCTCCATGTTGGGACCCAACAATTGGTTTTTCTCTTCTGCAGCATTGATGAGTCATTTCATCTGTGGGCAGATGATGTCGACTTTCTCTAAGTTGGGAAGGGCTTGTTGAACCCACTGATGTGCCTCTCATTCTAGCTTCTGCAGTTTGTTGGTCTCCATCACAATTTGTTCTTCAATTGTTTGCCTCAGTTCTGCCTCTGTCGATTTCTGGCCCTCCAAATCCTGAATTCCCTGTCGCACCTGCCTTGTCTGCTGATAGACCTTCCCATAGTGATTAGGCCAGTCTCATAATACTTCCTTAGTGACAACTGATTCTTCCATATGATCCTGTAGAACCTTATATGCCTCCGAGAATGTAGTGTGTTGGGATAGGAGCAGTTGAACAGTCTCCTCCTTTTGTTCTTCCTTAGTCTCTTGCATCCGGATCTGGATGATCGATGCCATCGTCTCGAAGAGCTGATATTCTCTTTCAAGTGGTCGATCTGTGTCAACTTCGATAGGGCCTGGTATCACGGTCTGGACTAGAGATTTGCATCTGCCAAGAAACTCGACTTCTTCTGCATTTTTGGCTACAAGCTCTTTATTTTTCCGATCTGTCCTTTTCGTTGACTCTTTGGCCACAGTTTTAAGGAGTTGGCCAACCTCTATGTCGTACAAGGAACTTGCATCCCTTAGGCTAATTCAGAGACCTGATGTTCTATGCTGCTCTTTCTTTTTCTGCTGTTTGTCTGTCTGTTGCTCTTGGGTATCTGCAGCAGTTGAGGTTGGGTCCGTGGTTGCTAGATTGGAAGTCGAGGATTTTTCTTGTTGGTTAGGTGGTATAGAAGTCGGGGGTGTTTCTTTTTGAGGAGGTGGTATGGAGGTCGAGGGTTTTTCTGTTTGAGGAGGTGGTATGACCACTTCCGGTTGTGAAGATAATGGTGGTTGTGACGAGTTTGGCTGGAATTCTGGTGGTGGGGATTCTGATGGTGGTGGTGGTGGTGAAGGAGGTTGTGATGATGGCGGTGTTGGGGACGGAGTGGGGGTATGGGCAGGGGTCGAAGGGTTGGCTAGGGTGTGTTGTGAACTTTGGTCGGAAGAGATACCTGCTTTCGAAGGTGTAGTGGGTAGGTCGTCCTGTGTGTCGGTTTTGATTGGCTCTGTGATAGACTTTGATGTTCCTATTACGTCACCTTGTTGGTCTCGGGTGAATGTCGTCGTAACAGTTGCATAGGGATTTTTGCTTGCATAGAGAGGAGCTTTTGTTTGTATTTTCTGGGCCGACTTAAATAGTGCAGGAAGTGTCGTGAAGAAAGCTTTAAGCTCAGCGTCCTGGGTGACCCTGGCTTTGAGTGCCTCTGAGATGGCGCTTTGATATTCCTCATGGGGACTGTCTGCCTGCTGCACTGGTGCTTGCTCCTTGACTATGGTTGTTGGGAATGGGGGGGGAGGGGTCGACACAAGGTCGACCACATTTTTCAGGTGTCGGTGCTGTTTTTGCTTTCTTTGGACGACCCTCCGGAGCTCCTGCGTCCAGATACCATTGAAACTAAATTTCAACTGATACCTTATTTGCACGGGCATCCTCGACTATGTCGACAGCCGCGGCTGCTAGTTCCTCCTCATCGTCGGACGAGTAAGCCAGAATAAGCTTGCGCTTACCCCTACCTTGTTGTAGTTTTTGGGCCTTGATTATTTTCCTGGCGATAGCTATCTCCTTAGCCAGCTTCTTAATGATGCGTTCGGATAAAGCATATTCTGGGTTGTCGCCTTCGACTTCACTTGCCAGTTCTTGAGTGGGGTCGACGGTTGCTGGAGCTGGAGGGGTTGTCTATTGCTGTGGTTGTATTGTTGGTTGTTGTTGTTCTGTCAGCTGGGGGTCGACTACCTTTGCATTCGAAGGTTTGATAGTGATGTGTACCCGACTAGTGGGCACGATCGGGGTATCCTCCAACACAAATGTGCTGATGTATAAGTTGAGCTCGTAGTCTTCTTCTTTTTCCTGGTCGGTGAGTGGCTCTATGATGGAGAAGTCGACCTGTTTGGCAGACTCTGGAATTGGTATCTTTATCTGCGCTTGTTGGGTCAACTCTCGAAAAATCTGGTCGACCGTCAGATAGTAGTCGAGGTCCTGGGCTTTGGGGTCATGATCTTGCATGTACCATACTGATGTATCATCAAGTTCTAACTGTATATGAGACTCAGTAGGGATATTTCGTCGGATGTTCTGGGGCACCCTCCACCTCGTCATGTGAACCTTCAACTACTGGAACCAGTTTTCCAAGAAGAATTTCCCCTGTGCCATCTCATGCAGGGTTCCTTTTTGTGAAAAGGGTTTAAAGCGGTGCATTTAGAACTTGGTCGGCTCCCGGAAGACTGGAATACCTTCCGGACAAATATGGTACATAACAATCCAGAGAATGAGAGAGGGGAACTTGATCATACCTCCCATCTCTTAACAACGTTCGCAGATGGTTTTGATCATGTCGGCAACATAATCTCCCCATCGGTAGATCCGACCGTCGGTCGCAATTGTGTCGACAGCTTCCAGCATCTCCAGTTTAAGGTCGCTGCCTTGACCTGCCAATGTAAGGGTGATTGCTATGATTTTAGCCATGATTGCTGGCGTCCTTGTCGCAATCTGTCCAATCATCAATCCTTTGGAGTTATTTCTCGATGGTGAGCCCGTAAGTTCTTGGACTAACCTGTCTTTGATCCCAATAGGTACAGGGCTTCCTTGGTTGGACAGACCCGTAAGCTTGGAGATAACATCCCCGGTGATATCAATCGGTTGGTCGAAGTAGAATCGGCCGTTGTGGTAACGACTAATAATGAATTTAACAACTACTTCTTTTGTCCCACCGAAGCTTGCCATCAGTGGTGCGTTAGGGTAGTTGAAGATGGTGCTCTTCTGAATTTTCTCAGCGGCCTGGGTCATTCTGTTGTCGACATAGGCCCACTCTTGGATCTCTGTCCAGATTTTCTGGAATGGGCCCTCCTGTACCTTTGCATTTTTGATGTTCTTTAAGCGGTTGAGCAAGGGGGTGTCCTCTGCTTGCAGCTCCTTTGCCTTGGTCGTGGCTCTGGTTAGTTTGGGGGCCATTGCGTCGAACTGGTCGGGGTTTTGACAGAGTTCTTGGTCTTTGGTCGACTGAGATTGCGGGTGCTCTGAGGGTAATTGGTGTGGTGAATGAACCTTTGACTGTCCATTATTTATAGGCGTGGGTGGGGTTGAGTGTCGAAATGGGTGTATTAATGGCGGACTTGACAGTCCAACTGCAATACTTGAGTGTGACTTAATGGAGGATCTGTTTCGGCACTCGAGGCCATCAATGCGTGATGGGACTTTTGAAGTCAATGGTCGGTGTCGTTGGTGAAAATGGTCGGCCTAACTGGTCGATGAAGATGGTCGATGTTGGTGATTTCGTTTGTCGAAGTAGTGAGTTGCTGTCATGGCTTGTTGTGTCGGATGTATTATTTTGTTTTGGAATTTTCCTATCGTTTTATGGGTTTTGATTGACGGTTAAGGTCGTTATTTGATTTTTTTTTTTTCATTTTCTGTAACGTTTAAGTCGGGCTCCATTCACGAGCTTCCGAAATACTAGGCCCTGTAATGTCTTTAGTCGGACTGAGCCATTGGGGTTTATTTCTTTGACAATGTAAGGTCCCATCCATTCTGTGTGTAATTTCTTGGGTTTTCCTTTGAATCGACTATTATAAAGTAAAGCAAGGTCGCCGATCGAGAGTTTTTTGTTTTTGATGTTACAGTATTGCTCGGCTTTCTGTTGTTGTTTGTGAATTTCTTGATGCTGGATAGCCATGATTCTATGTTCTTATAGCTTGCTGAGTTGAAATATTCGGTCCTTTCTTTCCTGTTCGACATCGACATGTAGTATCTGCGCAATAATAGGTGTCTGCTATCGAAAATGTAGGGGGACGACTGCTTCCTGCCCATAGACTAGTCGAAAGGGGGTTTGATCGGTCGACCGCTTATATGTTGTCCTATATGCCCAGAGAACCACAGGGATTTTCTCATACCAGTCATCTTTGTCGGTACTGCATATTTTGGTTAACCCTTTTGTTAGTGTTTTGTTAAAAGCTTCAATCGCGCCATTCAACTGAGGATGATATGCAGTGCTTCATCAGTGGTTGATGTGAAATTGGTCGGTCAAATTTTTGATGGTTTTGTTGATAAAGTGTGATCCTTGGTCGCTAATCAATGTGAGTGGGCATCCAAATCTAGTGATAATATTTTCGTAGATAAACTTAGCAGCTACCTCACTTGAACATGTATCGACGGGTTCAGCTTCTGCCCATTTAGTGACATATTCCACTGCCGTGATAATATATCTTGCACCTGATCATTTTGCTGGGATAGGAAAAGGTCCTATGAAGTCTATAGCCCAAAGTTCGAATGTGAGACTAGGGTTTACAGATATCAAGGGCATTTCTGTGCTCGGCAGAGGTTGACCAAGTCATTGACATCTATCGCATCGACTAACAAAGTTTTTGCAATCTTTGTGGATTGTCGGCCACCATAAGCCCGACTGTAGGATTTTTCACTACCTTTGTGAGATGTAGAAGGAGCAAGTAGACATAAGTTGACTTGCATGAAGACTGACTTAGTCGATCAGCCGACTAAGTCGATGGGCCGACTTAGTCGATCGGTCGAGTAAGTCGGTCGGCCGACTAACTAGAAAGATTAGTCAGCTAACTAACAATTATTCCTGTTCACCGAACCGACTGGTAGTTATTTTGTAACTGTTTGTAACTTGTATATATTAGGCTGTTGAGCCAAGCAAGAACTCAGTTCAATTCTCTACCTTGTATGAACTGATTACATTAATATAATCTGTTTTCCTATCTGTTCTTGCCTCTTGTATCTTATTTATATTTATATTTTAGTATGTATTATTGGTAACCTTATGTGATATGCAAGATTACAACACTCCCCATGAAGTGGAGTATCATCTTCCCTCTTCATTCTGTACAGGTGGTTCTATGCTTGATATATACTGGTCAATAGAGTATGGCATGTCATAGTCTAGTCTTTCTAAGGAAAATCACGAACCTTGCTTTGTACACTTGTTCTTGTAGATCCATATGGAAGATACTACATACTTCCCTTTATGTCTTGAAATCATATTGTATACATCATTCCCCATGATCAACTGTTATTTTTTGATCATAGCTTCTTTCATAGCATTATTTTCTTCATCTTGAGTTATTTCTTGTACCCATGGTGGTCTTCATCCTTCAAGGTGGATTTACCCCTCTCTGAAGCTCTTTCTTCCATCGTGGTGTCTCTGACCCTGGGAGCTTCAGATTCATGTTTATTGGAGTGAATCTTGAATTGTCATCACTTGTTCTTTGGAACAAGTCTCATCCTTCTTTTCTTGTAGGAGGTTGTACAGGACCTTTCCTACAATTCAAATGCACCAATTGTATGGTTAGAACTATTTCATAAAACATATGCATAACGACAAATTCTTATGCATCATGCAACTATTTAGTCAATACAACATTCATCCATATCTCACATAAACTTTCTAGATTCCTTCCATCTCTACCATGACATCATTGAGATTGTGCACTAATCCAATATGTTAGCAAAGAGGTTTGATAAGTAGCAATGGAGAGTTGTATAGCACCATGAGCTACTTACCCATCACATGCATATTAGTAGTATATAGTCATTAATGCAAACAATCTATCATGCATAACACATCAACTAAATATAATCAAATGTATAACAAAACAATATCATGAAATGACAATTGAATACTTATCTTTTATTTGTTTCGTGGGTAGAATTCATCTTGATCATTATACTTTATCATCTTCTTCATTCATGAAATCATCATTTCTTATCCAAGTGATAAGATGAATAAGAGGTTCTTCAAGAATTGAGTTCTTCATATTCCTCATCGCTTGAGGGATCTTCTCTGAATGGTGAGAGCTTGATCTTCAATTGCTCCCATCTTCTTCTTCTCTTCTTATGAGTCAAGCTGAAAGCAATTACTTCCTTCTGGAATTCATTATTTACATCAATGAATCCCATGATCCTGGGAGGCCATTCAAGGTGGCTATCACCACTTCTGCATTCTCCACTTCTTCTTCTACCACTTCAAGTTGTTCTGCATTCTGGATCTTCACATTCTTCAACTCTTTTCTCAAAGCCATCTTCTAATTTAAGTTCTTATATTCAAATAGCTTGATCAAGGAATCAAACATATTTGGTGTCTTTAGGGAAGACAATTGTGGTACAAGTTGATCTGTGATTGAATCAACAATGATCTTCTTGGCCTTGATCAAGTTCTTCTTGTGTAAGGCTTTGAGCCTCATATCCATATGGAACTGGAACCTCTCTACTCATGTAGGTGTCCAATTCATTTTATTCAGAGAGATCGAACTCTTCCATTCTTGGAAGTTGTCAAATTTACCAAGCTTATCATCAAGCTGATGTGATAGATCACTTTTAAATGAGAACCTCAAATGCAAATAGCAAAAGATTAGATCTTACCGATTTGAGGTGTCCGTCCTACATCCAGAGCTAGCTGATATAGGGTTTGTCAGAGAAACCCTAATTTTCAAAACTTGGAATCTTTAAGATATGATTGGATAGAAAGATATATCTCTTCAAATGGATATGTCTAATGTACTCCTTTTCTAAAAGCAGTGGAGGGAAGCTCCCGGAATAGGAAGCCCTAGTTTTCCAATTTCTTCTGCAGAAATGCATGTCACTGTTTCTGTGATATCTCTGAAATGACTGATCCTATGTGTCTAAAATTTCTCACAGAGGTAACCTCACATGTACATGATCCAAAACCATATTTTTCATCAGAATTTGTTTCACCAATTGGTATTTATGATCCTTTTCCCACGGTGACCTGTTACAGGACTGTTCAGAACAACGAAGTTGTACGGACTTCCACGTGTCACTGTTTCATATTCTGGTTCTGAAATTCAGACCACAGAAAGTAAATTCCGTGATATTTTTGGAACATCTTTAGGAATTCAATTTGGACCTTTGTAGCCCAATCTATAGTAATTTTCCCCAGGTGTCCTGTTTAGGGATGAATTCTGGAAGAGGTTGGAACCCTAACTTGGAGGGATCATATCTCCCCAAATATAGCGAATCTGAGGCTTCCTTTTGGAAAAACGTACATCAGGATTTTGTATTCGGCCTCTGCAAGTTTTATCTCCTGAACCTTTTCCAATCTTGGGATATAGCGAATGTACCAAAACTTAGAAGTTTTAGTATTTAGGGGTTTTCTAGCTTGGGGTCAAACTAGGGTTTGACTTTCTCAAAGTTTCAGCCAACCAAAAAACTTGATCCAGGTCTCTAGACTTCTATTTTGATGAGGAGAGAAATCCTATGCTGGGCTCACTCAAAAAATCTTCTTCTGCAAGAAGCCCTAATTTCCCGCACCGAAAACTGAAAATGCTTGGAATCGAATTCCGCTTCGACAGAAAGATGCACCCTTCAATAGAGAGTCAACCTAGCCTTCTTTTGCTAATCAATTGTGGAGAGAGAACCAAAAAGTAAGAAGCCCTAGATTTTGTAGCTGCAGAATGTCTTGTTTTGAGGGTGGCTCTGATATCATGTTAAATTTTCATATGCTTAGCTAAGACATCAGTATTTGATTTCATTTTCATGACAAAAGCATATAAACAGGATCACTGAAAGATAGACAAGCACAACCATAAAAAGGAACACAAAGATTTATCCTGGGAAAAACCCAGCAAAAGCTTCCTCAATATAGATGCCCCAAAAAGATAAAAGATAAAACGAGCAAGGAGATCAAATCCTGATCCTCCTCCTTCTCCAGCTACTTCTCTTCTCCACTAATGCACTATACAAGTGAGAGTGTGTGTCACAAATGAGGAGCATTAAACCTTTATTTATATTCATTCGTTCACTTAAGTTAACTCATTTGACGTGTAGGCTCGAGTTAAATCATGTAGGATCAAGTTACACATGTAGGATCAAGTAACCACATTGGGGTGATAATGACCCACCTTTACAATTAGAGGGGATCACTACCTCATGACTCTTATTAGTTCTTCCGATTAGGATCATCGAGGTACAATGTAATACAAGTGGTTATCCCAGTAGGACCATCGAGGACCACAAAAAGATACATATAGAATATTCTTCGAAGTTCCAATATTTCAACATTCATCGCCTTTCTTGGGTGGGCCTCGCTATTCTTATTCTTCTTATTCTTCTTGGGTATCATCCTGATGCTTTTGGGTGCTGGTAATGACACGGTCCTAGAGTGGGTTCTCCTGCAGATCCCCCTGTGACGTTTGTTTCTTTGCATGCACCTCCATACGCTGGCTAAGCCATTCTTTGGGCCAGTATTTGATTTCCCTCTCAATATCTGTATCTCTGATGATGAATAAGGTCGAGAGTTCCTTCTTCTTGGGGTCATTGTGCGAATGCAAGATGATATTATGCGATCCCACATGGAAGTTAATGAAAGGATACTTGGCCATCATCATGGGGAACACTCTACATTACTGGTGCACGATCTTTCTAAGTCTTTCTCCTTGGAGAAAGAATTCAACCTTTGTATCGGCTTTATGCTTGCTGTATTTGTGGTCCCAGAGGTTTTGGAACTGCGCACCAAGGAACTCCACTGGGATGTCCATGGATTGATCGTCTGGTAGAGGAGTCCAGGTTGTAAACGAGATCAAAATTAGTAGCCATGAGTAGTGGAACTTCACTGTGAGAAGTTCCTGCGCATCTACCGCATCATCCATCGATTCGTTCACTAGGAACTGGGGATTTGTTCACTAGGAACTGGGACCAGTTGATGTGCACTCCTTGCGCGCACTGCTCTACTAGCTCTACTATTGCAACGGTGCATTCAGTAGGCCTCATCTTGCGTAGAACTTTACTGCACAAGATTTTTGTTAAGGACCTTACAACAACGTCATTGATAGAGCTAATAAGGAATCCCTTTCCATGACATACAAGCTGGTACTTGCTCTTCAATTCATTCTTATCTAGCTTTCCCCATCCTTGTGCAAGTACGGGACCGATTCGACTCCTTATCGCGGGAGACCGGTTATGGCCGAGACTAGGTTGATTGTTACCTCATACGGCTTTTCTAGCAAGAGGTAGCCTCCATGGAAGCATACCAGAATTTGTTTGACATACATCCCAAACGAGGAAGTGCAACCGAAATGTGGCATAAGGAGCAAGTTTAAAATGCCTGACTGCTCCAATCTGCATGCCCACTCCTTTGCATAAATGACATATGCATTTGATGGCTCACCAGGCACCACAACCATGAATTGATTTCTGTCCAGATCCCCTTGTTTTTTGGTGTCGTTATCTTCAAACTTCAAGTCCTGAAGTTTGGGAGTGATTGTATCTGGGGACCGTGGGATGCCTTCTGGAATAGTGGGCTCTTCTAGAAGTTTCTACGCGTCCACTATCACTTTTGCGGTTCCTGGGACCCTCGGTGACACATATGGAGGAAGGAAGTTATTTTCTTCATCAGTCAGCTCCGTGTTCATTTGTGGTGGTGGTGATAGAACCGAGTTAGATTTGTGGGTCTTGGGTGTCTTCGGTGGGGGGCCAGAGGAAGTGGGGAGGTTTGCACTCGATGGGGCTTTAGCCACAAAAACTTGTGCCCCGACCGGTTGTGCTTGTGGCCAAGTTGCAGCTAACTGCATCTATTAGACTCCTGTCGGTTGCAGGTATGGAAGCCTCAGAGGTACCTTCAGCTTAGAATATGTATTCTTCATTTTCTTGGTCAACCGACTAGGTTCAGGGATGTATGGCACTTCCAATATCGGGCAGGGTGAGGCTAGTGAAATAGTGGAGTCTTCACTATCACTGGATAACTCAACGATCATGGGCTTCAGCTTTGAGGGAGGGTTTTGGTTCACTTAGTGGGCTTGGTTCTCTGGTTTCTTGGCTCTATAAGGAAATGTAAAGGTTACAATGACATAGGTAACTACTTTTCATAGGCGACCAGGCATCCAAGTTGTGACTGGATGCAATGACGGGCCATTTGACGGAGCACACGGGCTCTTCCTTCATCACCTTTACTCGCACACTTAGGTTCAATTATGTACTTGTTAGGTCAGTTAAGGGTAATACGATGGATGGGACCTAAAACCACACTGCCATTCTCCTTGGACTTTCCAAATTAATGCTACTGAGTTGTTTCTAGCACCAAAACATTTTGGAATTCTCATGCATTTAACGGTCTGTCAGTGTCTTCCAGTTGTCTGCCACTTCCTGCCAGTTGTCTCTTAGCTAGTTTGTTGGCTAGTTTATAGTGATCCATTTTTCAGTGCAACTTCCTTTTCCTGTGCCAAGTTGCCTTGGAAAATGCTTCTCTCTTTGCTTTCCTCCCTTTAGGTTTTTTTTTTTGCTGTGCACCTCGGCCAAATGAGACTGTGTTGTAGTCATCGCGGTATGGTTTTAATCAACATCCATTGATCATACCCACAACCGGTGTTCCATCCAGCTTATGTATTTTTACTGTGCCTACTTCAGTAATGTGTGCAACCACATATGGGCCTAGCCAGTGTGTTTTGAGCTTACCTGGGTGCTTGAAGAACTTGTTTTCATACATCAGAACAAGTCCACTGAATTTGAACTATTTTGTTCTAATGTGGTGGTCATGCCACACTTTCTGCCGTTGTTTTTCCATGTTTTGATGGAAGCCCGCAATAAAGCATTCTTCCTCCATTTGAATTAGCCTACGCAAGTCTTTCTTCTATGGCATCAATATTTGTCATTTCTATTAGCACAACAATTTGTAGGCTTAGTACAATGTATTCCATGGGAACGACTGCTTCTTGGCCATAGACTAAATGGAAAGGAGTGTATCCAATTACTCGTCTGCATGTTGTTCTGTAAGACCATAATACTGCAGAGACTTTCTGGTCCCAATCATCTCTGTGCGCATTACATACCTTGGTCAAGGCATTCTCTAGTATCTTGTTGAAGGCCTCAACATTTCCATTTTTTTGAGGATGGTAGGGTGTTGTCTTCTTATGCTGGATTTGGAATTCTGTAGTCAGTTCAACAATTAGTTGTTGCACCTGGAAATCTCACCCTGCTTATCAGCCTCCATGAGAATTTCACATTGCCTTTCAACCTCCCAAAAATCCTAGCTTGAGTCACCTTGGTCACTTTTTTCCCAAAGCTACAAGGGGTGGCGCCTTTATGTTTTTTGCACAGAGCGTCAGCAACGCCTGTCTGAGTTGAACCATAAGCACCATTTTCCCCTTCCTTTGAAAAAAACCCTAGATGAACACTTCTGACAATTTTGCTAAGAGCACTGGTGGTCAGTAAATGAGAAAAAAATATGTTTCTAGAAGCTTCCATGTGGAAACCTCCATGGGGTTAGTTCCTATATGCTTGGGAGAGGTGGAATTTACCTTCCTCACCTATAGGGATCTCATCCTATCCTTTTTCCAAGTCATCTCTTGATTTATAAGTCTATAAATGAAGCCTTCATGATGAGAGTGGGGGAGGCTAAAATAAATCATACTTATGCTATTAGTTTGAAGTCTGAATCAGATCCAAAGTAGAGTTAGCTTATGGTTGGAGAGGTCTTCATAACCATAGGATATTGTAGACATTCTTGTTGAGATCAAAGCCATCGACATCAAGGCTTTTGGTTGTACTTATTTCTCATCCATATATTAATACAAAGACATTTCCATTTCCTATATTTGATTGTATTGATTGTAATTAGGTATTATTGGATTCCTTGATCACCAATATGAATATTCAATTTATCATGATACTATCATCCCTTTTTTTGTCTTGTGATCTATTTTGTGGGTATTGAACCATTGCAAGGACTTTTAGAAAGAAGACAAGCAGATCCAAGGTTGAGGTATATTGTCATTTATGATATTTAATCTGATTATTCAAGGAAAGGATATGTTGTTGTGTCTTTTTTTCTGTAGTTGTGACTTACATTGCAAAGGAACAAGCAATGTCTGCACTGGTTGAGAATTCCTTATAACAAAATTGGCGACTCCGTTGGGGATAGCTTAATCTAGTTAGATATGGAGAAGATCCAGTCAAATTTGGTGCATATCCAATCATATCTACAAAATTCAGTAACCATTCCATTTATGAAGGTTATTCTCTCTCATTTTAGTTATTTCAGCTAACAAGGTAAGCCATCTATCTTATGTTCTTGATTTTTTTCCTCTGTTTTGAGTAGTTTTTACCCTTTTCAGTCCAGCTCAGTTTTTCTGGTTTCTGCTGCAGGATTTTATCCTTTTAGTTGACTGTTCGAATGACACCTTTTCCTTTGGATGATAGAGCATCGATTCATCCCAGGATGCATTTTCTCTTTTTGTACAGAGCACCAACACCACCTTCTCTTTCAGCTGACAGAGCATCGACGGTGCCTATGTGAGGAAGGCTAGGAGCACCGATTTAGCCTAGGATTCCTTGGTGCAGTGCCCTTTAGCGCGCCAAGGTAGACCTTCAAATTTGTCTATTCAAGAAAAAAAAATTCAAAATTTTAAAATGTCCTGTTCTCTAAAGTTTTTCAGTGTGGTTTGCTTGCCTACTTGTTGTCTAATTTACTAGTTTTTGTGAGTTTGATTCTCTATTTGAGCTGAGATCCAAAATTTTTATCTTCTTCATTGTCATAAATGAAAGTGGGAATGTAGTTTAGTTTTGGTTTCTTAGTGAAGTATCTAAAAAATATTCTTGTGAAAAGAAAGCCTATAGCCTCTTCCTAGAATAATAGTTTCTTGTTAGAAAAGACTGCTTTGTGTGGCTCATATTTCTAGAAAAATACAAAAAGAATCATATTACTTTCCTCTTGTTTATGCTTGTGAAAATTGTTTGTTTTTCATTTGCATGAGTGATTTAGAAGGATTAGTCTTTTTTACATTGTAGCAGAAGTTAGTTTTGCATGCATGTTAGAGGCTTAGTTTTTCTTTCTTGCATTTTCAGACATTTTAGAGTGCTTGCTTGAAAGAGTTTTTTATGTTTGAAATAACTTTCTTTCCATCCTTTGTTGGATCTTTTTTTTATTGTTGAAAAAAACTTTCTTTAGTTAATTGTTGAAAAGAAAAGAAAAAGGTTTCTTCCTTACCCTAGCTAGTTCTCATCAAAGTAAAAAAAATGCATTTCCATTTAGATTAGTCTACATCATTGGAGACAACACCTCACAAACATTCACCTAATCATCTAGATAAAATTAATGGTAGCTATAGGTCTAAAAATTGTATATAAATTTGAGTGATATGCTAGTGACGTGTTCGGGCATCATAAAGCGTAGGAGCTGTCGTTACTTGTCTGCACTACAACTTGGGACTCACACGGTTCTTCCACGTACCGTCGGTATATCGAACGACCTTTTATGTACCCTTCAAGTATATAGAAAGGTACTTCACGTACTCGATTGTATATCGGAAGGCCCATTATGAACGGTTGTGTATTAGAAAACACTACTACCGATTTGAGATCCCATGTGCCTTGCATATATCGGGAGACCCCACTAGGATACCCTGACCATTTGAGAAAAACCCTTTGGTCGTCTTGTGTGGAACAATGCACCAACAAAAACATTCAGGGAGATTACTACGCACATACCCCTGAGGTATACTGCGGGTTGCACCTACTTGACAATCCTGGTGAGAGATCAACTATTCTGAACCCGTCTTATCACTTAAGTCTGCTTGTGACCTTTAGCTCCACGTAGGTTTTGTTTGTGTGGTTTTCTCTATTTTTGACCTAGATTAGACAATGCCAGCACCATGGCTGAGCAACTTGCGAGACATCATTCTCGTATATTGCAGGGTTTACCTCCTAACTCTCCTCCTACTGTGGAAGGACAAGAAGGAGTAACCATGGAACAACTGGCTTCTGCTAATGTTCCCATAGGAAGTTCCTTATCTAGTGAAACCAAAGATGATTTTGCTATTTATACAAATCCTTTGGTTCAATTGCCTCCTACATCTGATGCTTCTATGAATTCACCATTGGAAGAACGTGTCGATACTCCAACTCCACCAAATTATGGCCTGGATGCTCCTTTTTGGAGGACTTCTATGCACCAAGCTATTTCTAAATTTGAGGTTATTAGACCTTCACCAGGGAACCCTCCTTTGGCTGAAGAGGAATAGAGAAGAATTAATGCATCTCTCGATCGAGCTCGTAACTTTTCAAAGAGAGTAGAAATAATCATTCCTCCACCTATGTGTCATTATGAAACTATGTTGGCTTGTTTACCCCATAATACAGACCCTTAGCCTTTATCTAAAATTAAGCCTTCTTCTGAAGGTCTTTCAACACATGGTGAGACTTCTCACAACCCATGGCCTGATAGATATTGTTCACTAGCTCAAGTGTTAGGTCCTATTGAAGAAGTTCCATTTCATTGTAATCTAGGCCCAAATGACAATCCTACAGTTTCACATTCTGACCCCGTTACTAGGCCTTCCATACCAATCATGGGTTGGGGGAAATCCACAAATCAAGTAATTTCAGCAAATTCTAACTCCGTGGGGCAATCCCCAACGCGAGTTACGTCATATATTAGTGGAATTATTGCTAGTTTAGGACAATTTGCAGTTGTAGTACAACCTACAGTAATTATCCCTCCTATGAATACCAATGTTGTACTCCCCCCATCTAGTTTAGGCCAACCATTAGGGGTGCAACCTGTCAATAATCCGGCTTCTTGGAGATACACTTATTGAAGAATTCAGCCACCTACAGTTAATCAAGGTTATCAACAACCATCTCCCGCGACTATTTACCCTGGAATTCCCTACCCTGGGAATGCTTTTGTATGGTGGAGAAAACCCAATTGTTCCAATGTCCCATCATATGGAGGAACTTTTGTAAATATTTCCAGAGGTTATGGTGGACCACCGCGAGGACCTAGAGGAGCTGGAGGACCTAGTGGACCATTTGGAGGACAACCACATAGAGAGCCACCACCACCATCTGGAGGCGGAGGACCACCTCCTAGAGGAATACCATCACCACCCCTTGGTGGACCACCACCACCACTTAGAGGACCACCACCACCACCACCTTCCGGAGGACCCCCTCCCTCAGCTGGCCCATATCCTCATGAAAATTATGGAAATCAACAACCTTTTCAACAAGCTTTGGGGGCATCATCTATAACCATCTATCAATCTGCATATGGTCCTACTCGTTAGCAAACTCCATACCAGTACTACCAGTATCCGCAACTAAATGAAAAACTGCCATTTCTAGCCACTTTAGATCTTCCAGACTTGTCAATATTGATAAATGACCCCACCCATCATGACCCCTCTTGGCCTGCCATTCCTATAAAGCTACCTTAAGATATACCCAAGTTTGATGGTAAGCTCGATGAGGATCCAAAATACCATGTGATGACATTTCACTTATGGTGTTCATCCAATTCTTTGATGGACGACTCAATCCATCTATTACTTTTTTAAAGAACCCTCACTGGTATCACCGCAAAGTGGTACATCGAGTTACCACAACACTCTTTTTGGGATTTTAATGCCCTAGCAATGGCTTTTTTAACACATTTTCAATTGCCAATTCAATATGAAACAGGTATATACCTTCTGACCTCACTTCAACAAACCACATCAACTCACATCTCCAATCATATTCATCAATGGAGACGAAGACGAAGGTTAATTAAGGCCCATATTCCTGATCAGTTGCTCGCTGGTTGGTTTACAAAGTCATTGCTTCCACCTATTGCTAGAGATGTTTCCATGGGAGCTTTTTTAACTGAGTAGAAAGCTATTAGCCGTGCTCAAAACCTAGACTTGGTCTATTCCCATTTAGGTACTTTGTATGATCTAATTCCCCATGCTCCTCAACCTGCAATAGATCCATCCAGACCCACAACTGAACCACGTGCTGATGGAATACTTGGTTCGGTTCAAACGCAAATGACATCCAAATATTCTAAGAAACAAAATCAAACCACCACCCTATCAAATCAACCAACACCATCTACCAAAACTTCACCCTCTCCTATTGCTTTCGTTGAAGTAAATGCGACTCAATCAACGGAATATTTAGGCAGAAAGAAGAAAGGAAAAAATAAATCTAAAAAACCTGATAATCAACAGGAAGGAAACAAAACATAGAATTCAGATGCTGATTCAAAAGGTAAGAGAAAGGTAAAATATCCTTTTTAATCTATGGAGGTGACCATTTTACAAAAGAATGTCCTTGTCATGAGGAAATCAGTAATTTTTTGAAAACTTCACCCACCCCAACAATGCTAAAAGATCCTTTCCCTTCCCAACAACAGTTAATTGATCATAAGTCCTTGAACGAAACTTCTTCGTCCACTGACGAATTTTGAATGATGTCTAGTGAAACGGTTAATTTGAATACAAGATCACATAGTTATGACCCTCCTCTAGAAAAGAAACCTGATCATGTTTCATCTGAAAAACCCTCAGCTTCTACACCTCCTAATAATGGTATTCACATTGAAAAACCTATTCCAAAAGCAATTTTCCGTCCACCAAAGGGTACTCTATGTAAGTCTATAATTAATCCTAACGCTCGTGTCGCCCAATATTATAATATTTTTGAAGATTTGGATCAAGCACCCTGCACTATGTTGGCTTTAGAGGTACTTCAAACCTGCCCAACTCAATGGAAAAAATTGCTTACTGCCCTTGGAGCTATGGACCCTGAGAACAATAATATCATCACTTTCAAATTGGATGATTTCAAGACGAGACTCTCACATTAATTATCTTTCCAGATAGCTACCAAAATTGTCAGAAAGACTATCCTTCGTACCATTTTGGACGAAGGTTCCTCTACATCTATCATGTCTTTATCTTATTGGAGAGCCATTCGTTCTCTGGAAATAAACTATTCACCTACTACTCTCAAGGATTTTGATGGTCACAGATTTCAACCGTATGGATTAGTACCTGCCATCCATGTTGAACTGGGAAGCAAGTCTATCTCCATTCATATTGAAGTTGTCGATGCTCCTTTGGATTACAACTTACTCCTAGGTCGTAACTGGTTTTACACTATGCAAGCTGTAGCATCGAACATTTTTTGGGTCATCCAGTTCCCATTTCGAGGAAATATTGTTACTATTTATCAATTAGATTTCATCATGCCTAGTGCCATTACAAATGATGCAAGCAACGTTTCGCTCTTGAATACCCCATGGTATAAGGACATTAGAGTCAACCTTATCAAAGACTCTTCACTAATGGGAGTCTTTCCCTCATCTGATCCTCCTCCTGCTTCACAAACTGCATCTATTAACATGATTTGTACCTCTCATACAGACAAAGGAAAAGCAATTGTTGATGAATCAACATCCTTTTCCCCTTTCGAAGAATTTTACAATGCAATCCTAGCTACCAGTGACCCCACCATCAATGACCATTTGTTGGTGGCCTCAGACTGTTATCACATGCCATACTAGCTCGACAAACCTTCCCCATCTCTAGATTATCTTTCACACACACTTACTACATATGAATCTATTATGGAAGTTATGTCGTTAGAAGAGATTCCTTGGGAAGATTATCACCACCGATATTGTTTCCTTCCCCCTCACCATATGGTAGAATACCACTTTACTTCCACAGTTTCATATGATATAGTCACCAACACTCAGTGTTCGATCCTCACTCGTAGTGTTGATTCTGAAGGAAATTTGTGTAACATTACAAAAACTATGCATGTAGACATATCATTGAAACTAAGTATTTCCAAGAACATTTCATAGGTCAGAACTCTTCACCTGAAGAGGTCCAATTATACATGGCCCTATTCAAGGATTTTAGGGATGTCTTCGCATGGACATATGAAGAAATGTCAAGGATTAATCCCTCTATCGTTGTTCATGAGATAAAAACTTATCCTAATTCCAAGCCCGTCCATCAAAAAATAGGACAGGTCCATCCAAGAAAAGCAGCCGCTATTAAAGAAGAAGTTGAGAAACTTCTGAAGGCTAGTTTCATTTACCTCGTACCATTAACCTAATGGGTGTCCAACATAATCCCCGTGAACAAAAAATAGGGAAATATTAGGGTTTGTATCAAATTTAGGGATTTGAATCAAGCTTGTCCAAAAGACAACTTTCCCACTCCCTATATCAATCAGATAATTAACAAATGTGCCAGAAGCGTTATTTTTTACTTTATGGATGGCTTTTTCGGCTATAATCAGATTGAGATTCTCCTGTCATACCAACACAAGACGACATTTATTTTCCTTGGGGGAATTTTGCTTATTGTAAATTGCCTTTCGGTTTAAAGAACGCCAGTGCGACATTCCAATGAGCCATGTCCTATGCGTTTCATGACATTAAACATGTTGTGGAACCTTATCTTGATGATCTTCCTTCTCATTCCAAGCGGCAGGATATTCATGTCGATCATATGAGAGTTGTGTTTCTTCGATGTTGTCATTTTAATATTCATATAAATCCCCATAAATGTGTTTTTTTTGTAGAAGCTGGCCAACTTATTGGTTTTATTGTTTCTAAAGATGGCATCCGTATAGATCCCTTGAAAATTGAAGCTATCTTAGCCCTACCTACTCCCACGAACATAACTGAACTCCAAAGTTTGCAAGGAAAGGAAAAATTTCTACATCATTTCGTCTGCAATTATGTAGAAAGGACACATGGTTTCATGAGTTTGCTCAAGAAAGATACCCCTTTAGTCTAGGATGATTTCACGCAAAGCACATTTGATAATATTAAACATGCACTTACCCATATACTAGTGTTGCAACCACCTAATTATGCTAAGGATTATTCCTTGTATGTGGTTGCATCCCTGTCTACCATAGGCATGGTCCTTATTCAAATAGATGAACATGACCAGGAACATGTGATTTATTATGCAAGTAAGAGTCTTCTAGACTCTGAAACTCGATACTCACATATGGAGAAACTCGATCTGGCCATGGTCATCGCGGTCCAGAATTTTCGTCATTATATTTTTCTCTGCACCACCACTATTTACGTAGATTCCAACCCCATGTACTACGTTCTTACACAGCAAGTGCTTGGGGGAAAATACTCACATTGGATTGTGATTCTCTAGGAATTCGAGTTAGAATTCACCAAAAGCACTTCTAAGAAGTCTCTTGTTTTCGCAGAGCTTATATGTGACCTTCCCCATACTAAAGAGAATATATAGCCCTTTGATTCATTGCTCGATGAGTCATTATTTGTCATTAGTATGCCTGATCCATGGTACGGAGATATCATTTTGTATCTCTAGAACTTACGATACTAGCCTGCTGCTTCTCGAGATGAACACCGTCGCATTCACCACTAGGCCAAAAGTTATCTTATCCTAAATGATACCCTATACAACTATGGTGTTGACTCCATCTTACGACATTTCCTTACACATGAGGAGGCTGAGATCATTTTAAAGGATTGCCATGCTAGAGCTTGTGGTGGTCATCTCTCTGGTTTGGCTACTGCCTAGAAAATATTACGTGCAGGGTATTTCTGCCCCTCTATTTTCAAATATTGCATTGAAACAGTCATTAAATTCCCACCATGTCAAATTTTCACTTCCAAGAAATGCACACATCCAGCTCCGCTCCATCCCATTGTAGCAGTTGGCCTCTTTGCAAAATGGGGCATAGACTTTGTGCATTGTAGACCTACCTCAGTCGGGAGGCATGTCTACATTATTGTGGATGTGGACTATTTTACAAAATGGGCCGAAGCAATGCCAACATATGCCAAATATGGTAAAATTGCTGCACCATTCTTATTCAACCATATTATTACAAGATTCAGGATTCCTAGGGCCATCGTGACCAATCATGGATCTCATTTTCAAAACAAAATGATGGCAGAGCTCAGTGTAAAATTAGGGTTTTGTCATGATAAATCTACACCATACTATCCTCAGGCCAATGGCTAGTTTGAGGCTATAAACAAAGTATTAAAAGAAATGCTTCAGCGGATGGTAGGGAAATCCGAGTCAAACTCACATTTACAACTTTTCTATGCACTCCGGGACTATAGGACTACTGTCAAACCTTCCACCGGTTTTACACCTTACCATTTAGTATACGGGTTGGAAGCTACTCTCCCGATAGAGTGTGAGATCCCTTCTTTAAAGCTTGTTGTGGAACTACTACCCAACACCACTATAGACGAAGAAATATTCCTTTATCTAAACAAACTTGATGAAACTCAACGCGATGTTGCCTTAGCTAATGAGGCACATAAACAAAGAATAAAAGTTCAATATGACAGGACTGTCCAACCCCGTTCCTTCAATGAAGGAGATCTGGTCTTGACCTATGACCATAGGCATGACAAGCTGGGGGCAGGAAAATTTGAGTCTATGTGGCATGGGCCCTATATTGTTAGTCGTGTTTTAGAGAAATGAGCATATGAATTGGTTTATTACGATGGGATACCTTTGGGAGAGCCCCAAAATGGCCTATAACTCAAAAGATACTATGCCTAGGTCATCTAGCATAGGGTCTTTGTAAATATTGTTTATAGTTTGTTGTGTGTCTTAAATTTGAGAAGTGTGTCTTTTGTGTGATTCAAAATGTGTTTTTTCATAAAACCCTACTTATGCATGTCTTTTGTCTGATGGACATATGACTTCCTTCATTGGTTTTGCTGATGTTGCTCATTGATATACACTTAACCTTGCATCAACAACTTGGGTACTATACTCTCCTACAAGTGAGCTGATGAGTTCAGGGGGTATTCTATTAGGTCCCTCCACCAACAATCTGGTGAAATATCAAGCCATGATCAGATTTTTGACGGAAGCCCTAGCTAATTATGTAAGGGAAATTAGGGTTTACTTAGACTCTAAACTAGTTTTCCAACAACTTAATCGAGTCTACATCATCTGAAATCCCAGGCTTCTTTGTACTTTCTAAAGAGTTAGGTTGTTAGAGAGGTCTTTTGAGCAAGTTATGTATCAACACATTCTGAGACATTTAAATGCTGTGGAGGATTCCCTAGCTAACTATGTCTTAGATTGGCATATTACTCATATTTAAAATCCCATTTGAAACATAAACAATACATGTAAATTCATAAGTAGATGATCATTTCACACATCACATTTTCCACACACACAAGTGTAAATATAAAAGTTTGTCATATATAAAAGATTGTAGCACCAAGGTAAAAAATTTGGGTTGAAGCATCTCTAGCTTTCAGTGCCCTCAAAATTCTAGGACCATAAAAATTTCAGGATACACATATACATAGGGAAAAATCTGAAGCTTCTAAGCTTTCAGTAATACATATACAAAAAGTGAAAATCAAGGCAGAATAATCCTCTTGATGCTCATGGTAGCATTCAATTTCTTGGGCCACTCTACAGAGTATCCTATAGAACCGTCTCAAGACACCTGTAGTATGGCGTTGATAATGCCTAGGTACCTCGTCAGTGGTCATGTCAGTGATACCCATAGCCAAGTGCTATATATTCTCCTCAAGATTTCTGAGCTCTTCCTGAGCTTCGGAGTAGTATAACATCATATCCCTGGTACCTGCTCGCATAGCAATAGGAGACATCCTAGCTGGACAGACATATCCAATGTCTGCATGAAAACATTTTCACTTATCTCAGTACTAAAAAATAAAAAATGAAATAAAACAAAAATTAAAAATGCAATGGATAATGTCTTTTTCTTACCTAGGCCATCCCATACTTCTTCATCAGGTAGAACCAACTCTTGGTCATGTCAGAAGTATGCCCCCTCATAGGCATAATCCTCCACCATAAGTAACTGGTTTCTCAACCAGTGAAAGAAGCCTGATCCATAGCTAATATTGGGCCCTCAAACTCCAAGGTGAGGCATGGCTGTAACCCATGCAATCATCCTCGGGTCCTCAGGTTCAAGCCTAGTAATGGTCACGGCCTGTGGCCTCGTGTGAGGCACCCATTGTAAGATGAAGGACACTCCCACTACTCCATAACCAAATTGCTTCATCATTCCTCTTTTGCACTTGTTTACTTGGCTCTTCAGACACACTAGCATGACTTCACACTAATTGAAGACAGTAGGCTCCATGCACTGCAAAGCATATAGCATATGTGATCTACTGGTAAGGTGGGAAGCCCTAGTACCTACTACCTTGCTGATAGTATACACTACTTTCCTCAAGGGAATATCTACTAGAGACTTGATCTGTAGCTTCCCTGATTGAGACTCTATACCTAGTGAGAAATGTTGATCAATAATATCATCCAAGGAGCCTTCCCCTCCTCGTGCTCCAGATAGCACTACTGGGCTTCCCCTCATAGACAAATTGGTCAGAAAATAAATATCCTCAACCTCTATGGGTAGGATATGGACTCCCACCACAGAATGATACTGGTCAATATCCCACATGTCTATGATGTACTCTAGCAATCGGACATGTGCTTTCGCACCGGGTATCCGAAAATACTTTAGAAGCCCGCAGTTCTGTAGAGCCTCAATGGTGGTTGGATCATTAGCAGCCTGGTTTTCTGGGATTTCATGTTCCCTTTCCTTCCAAATTACCATGATGCACCTGTTACATGTAAATTTGTAATTAGAACACATATCATGGCTTAAAAGAAGAAAAGCAAATGAAATGACGAATTGCAAAGCAAGAAGAGAAACATGGAAAATTTGTTTTTTTGTAGGTTAAGGTTTTTGGTTTTTTCCTCTTCCCTATAGCGACACTGCTCCCTTTACCCATAAAGCACCATGGTGCTGTTTCCTGTGGCTCACAGAGCGTTGGGCATCTGTCTGCTGTGGACAGAGCAATGTCGAGAGCTCTACCTGGTGGCCAAAAACCCCATAGGATGAAAATTTTACTTTCTACCATTTCAAATAACCCCTATTGGGATGGTTAATCCCTTACCCTATCATTTCAAATAGCAAGTCTATCCTCTATCCTTTCAAACAATCAAAAAATCATTTTATGAACACGAGTTTAAACAATGCAAAAGAAGCAAAATGACATTTGTTGAGCATAGAGGAGGAGAGAAACAAATGCTTAACTCTTCCAAGGAGAATGAAGAACAATGTAATGAAGCACCCTTACAAAATCACCAGAGGGAACTCTTGCTATCAAAGCCAACTACCAAAACTCACCAGTGGTAAAAAACAAATGGTAAAAATATATTACCTACCCTTTCTATTTATAGAATATTTGGAGTTTTCAAAAATGCATTGTAATTTATTTATTTTTGAAGTCCAAATTACTTTATTAAAAGTGGGTTTTATTTTTCACTTTCTATAGGTTTGGAAAAATGGATTTTAATGGTGTTTTTTGAGTTTTTTCAAGAAAATATGGGGTTATGGTTATGATGGAAGCCATTTTTGTCTTTTTTGAGCTTAGAGCAAAATTGAAAAAGTATTGAGCATCATTTTACACTTTTTGCATGCTCATTAAAATTCCAGTAGGAAGGTGTCGAGTCTACTTTTTCTCCTTTTCAGACTCGTTAAAAGTGGATTATGAAAAAGGAACCTAGTTCGGGAGTTATATTTAAGATCTTTTCAGTCTCCTCAAAACACAAAAATATTTCCAAGCGAACTTGTTGCATTCATGCTTGTAAAAGAATCAGAATGATCGACTAGTCGAGGGTAGGTTATCTCTTTTTTGGACCGACTGGCCTTATTTACGAAAAAGGACTTTTTGGAGTCTTCTTAGTCATTTCAGACTCTCTAAATGTGAAATGGAAAATGATTTTACTTCCATCGGACTCGTAAAACAAACGATGAAAGACCCTATTTGGGAACGAACCCCTCCTTTTTCAGGTTTGTGAAAAATATGAGAATGGACTCGTCATTTGATGAGCTTTAAAAAGTGTTTGCTAACCTCTTTGGACCCATAAAAATGAAAAGAGGCACTCACCTTCTGAGGTGGGGAAATTAAAGGAAAAGGGAATGGTTTTCATTTTTTTATGGTAGTAATCTACAGTCCACCTTTGAACATGGCACCTGTTTACATTTGCATATATGAACAGTTGGGTTTTCAGCTTGTCTCCGAGTCGATCCACTTTTGTGAGTCACCTGACTCCTTTGAGTAAATTCAAAGAAAGATTTGTCATATTCCTTGCATTACACCTAGTTCTATTCTTTTTAAGTCAATGCTTCCAATTCATGTGTCATGCCATCAAATTGTTCAAAGGATGTCTTTCCTACAAAATTAACTTATCAGTAACTTTACTTGTCCTTAAGAGTCAATCATGTATGGGTCAGTTCTATCACCTCAAATCAAATTTTGTTTTCCTAGTTTCATGTCACTGATGAGGGAATCATCATAGCCCTCCTTTGAAAAGGTTTATTCTTGTCGAATTCAAATCATTATCCAGGAATTATACCTAGAAACCTAAAAGAGTACCTTGAATCCTGCATGCCTCAATGGCAGGTTTTCTCATTTTAGATAGTATGTTTTCATCAATGACCTTTGATTGAAAGAATCTGTCCAGTGTTTGACTTAAAAAAATCTATTCACACTTGGGAGAATGTACTAAGATACCTTGGGGATCATTGACATCAATGGTGATTTCCCTTGCACTTGTTAACAGTTGACATCAATGACTGTAATCAAGTGGTTTCTGCCATGTTCGACGTTAACACATCTATTGACATGGTTAGAATCATATCAGTTGAGGATTAGAATGAAGAACCTGAGTAATTAGGATTTACCATCATCATTGCATATGCTCAGGTTGCATTTGGAGATCATTTTGAGTCATGACATGGATCCACATTGTATGTTTGCTGGCCGTGTTCTGTCTCTGAGGTTAAGAGACACGGATCTACTTTATATGTTCCGTAGCTATGTCCTACCTCCCATATAAATTATTCATGGATCTATAGTGTATTATTGGTAGCCATGGTGTGGTCATCATCATAGATCTGCAATGTATTGGTCCACAACTATGATTAATTTGGATAAATTTAGTTACTGGTCCTCTATGAGTCTATCTCTCTTTTCCTTTGTATCAGACATAAAACTTGTAAACTATTTCACCTATCACTTCCTTCTAGATTCATAATTTGGGGGGCATTTTGTGGCACCTAGAAATATCACCTTGCTTATCAGCCTCCATGAGAATTTCACATTGCCTTTCAACCTCCCAGAAAGCCTGGCTTGAGTCACCTTGGTCACTTTTTTCTTGGACCTAGAAGGGGCGGCGCCTTTATGTTTTTTTCATAGAGCGTCGGCAACACCTCTCCTAGTTGAACAATAACCGTCGTTTTCCTGTTCCTTTAAAAAAACCCTAGATCGACGCTTTTGACAGTTTTGCTAAGAGTGTCGGTGGTCAGTAAATGAGAAAAAAAATGTTTCTAGAAGCTTCCATGGGGAAAGCTCCATGGGGTTAGTTCCTATATTCTTGGGAGAGGTGGAATTCACCTTCCTCACCTATAGGGATCTCATCCATCCTTTTTCCAAGTCATCTCTTGATTTCTAGGCCTATAAATGAAGCCTTCATGATGAGAGTGGGGGAGGCCAAAAAAAGCATCCTTATGTTGTTAGTTTGAAGTATGAATCAGATGCAAAGTAGAGTTAGCGTATGGTTGGAGAGGTCTTCATAGCCATAGGAGATTGCAGACATTCTTGTTGATATTGAAGCCATCGATATCAAGGCTTTTGGTTGTACTTCTTTCTCATCCATATATTAATACAAAGACATTTCCCTTTCCTATATTTGATTCTATTGATTGTAATTAGGTATTATTGGATTCCTTGATCACCAATATGAATAGTCAATTTATCATGATACTCTCATCCCTTTTGTTTGTCTTATGATCTATTTTGCAGGTACTGAACCATTGCAATGACTTTTAGAAAGAAGACAAGTAGATCCAAGGTTGAGGTATATTGTATTTTATGATAGTTAATCTGATTATTCAAGGAAAGGATATGTTGTTGTGACTTACATTGTAGAGGAACAAGCAGTGTCCGCACTGGTTGAGAATTCCTGATAACATTAGCTTATTTACAAAATGCATACCTTGGTCACTGATAAGGATATTTGGGCAACCAAACCTTGTTACTACATTTTCAAAAGAAACTTCGCCGCAGTTGCTGCAGTGCAATATTTCATAGGTGTCGCTTCCGCCCATATTGTCAAGTAATCTGTAGCAGTTATAATATAGTGCACACTAGTCTGTTTCCCTGGCGGACTAATAGGGCTGACAAAATCCACTGCCCATTTATCGAAGGCTTGCAGTGTAATTTGTGGCACAAGTGGATTTTCATCACGTCGTGATGGTTACCCTGTTCTTTGACACTTATCACAGTCACGACAATATTTCCTTGTATCCATATGTACAATTGGCCACCAGAGTCCAGCTTGAAAAATCTTGTGTACCATTTTCTTCCTGGCATAGTGTCCTCCTAAGACACCCGCATGCACTTCAGCCATTACCCATTGCCTTTTATGATCAAAGATGCATCTATGCAGTATTTCATCAGGTCCCAACTTATACAATTGTCCTACGATTAGCATGTAGTCAGCAGCCTTGAAAACTAGTTGTTTCTTTTGCCATGTCGTATAATCTGCAGGTGCATATCATTTATTCAATAAGTGTATAATAGCATCAAATTCTTAA
This sequence comes from Pseudotsuga menziesii, assembly GCA_001517045.1. Taxonomy (NCBI): domain Eukaryota; kingdom Viridiplantae; phylum Streptophyta; class Pinopsida; order Pinales; family Pinaceae; genus Pseudotsuga; species Pseudotsuga menziesii. The sequence continues at coordinate 3,125 of LPNX010496139.1, read as the reverse complement.
TCGAAAACATTGATAGCAAATAGCTGCGCATCAGGCAGATTATCCTCTAAGCTGTTTGGTTCCTCACCACTTTCAATGCATGACAAGTGGTCTAGCCCAAAATCAAGTTGACCTAGATTTATAATGACTTCAAAGTCAAATTATTGAAATAGGAGGAGCCACCGACAGATCCCCCCCCCAACACTGGCTTATTGACCAAGTACTTTAACGCATAATGATCGGTGAACATTTTGAAGTGTCCACCCAATAGATAATGTTTGAACTTTTGTAGTGCATAGACCATTACAAACCCTTCCCTTTCAGTTGTGGTGTAGTTCTTCTCTGTTGTTGACAGTTTCCTGCTTGCAAATGCAATTGGGTAGTCAATAGCACCATCTCCTAGTTTTGTTAATACTATACCAAGTGCAATTGATGATGCATCAACATGTACATGGAACTCCTTCTTCCAGTCTGGGAATATCAATATTGCCGCAGTGGCCATTTTGTGCTTTAGCTTATCCATACTTCCTTGATAGTCTTTGTTCCACTATAATTTCGCATCTTTCTTCAACAGCTTCTCCATTGGGGAAGTTATCTTTGTGTACCCTCTTATGAACTTTCGATAATATCTAGTATGTCCCAATGTGGATCTGAGTTGTGTGACCGATGTGGGCAATGGCAGGTCCAAAATAATTTCCACCTTCATGGGATCGACCAGGATCCCATCGTAGCATACTACATGGCCCAACAGTACACCAATTGGTGCACAAAATATGCATTTTCTTAGATTCAGCGCAATTTGATACTGGCAACACCTCTCCAGCATCATGCGCAGATTCTCAATATGGTCTCTGAGCAGACCAAAGACCATCTAGTTATCAAAATATACTTCAAGAAATCTATGAATGAAATATTTAAAAGCAAAACTATTATTCTATAGAAGATAGTTGTAGCTAGGGTTTTCACCCTAGCTTGTGCTGATGAGCACCTACTAAGGAGTCTGGAATCCTTAGTAGCAGTTCAATAATGTAAATAAAAAGAGACTGAAATGAAAACTAAGCTAAAGCAGTAAAAGTAAAGAACAATAAGCAAAACTGTAAATAAATGAATAATGGTGATTTTGATTAAGATTACCTCCAATGAGGAGGTTGGTGGAGTCCGTTGCGCTGGTCTGATGTCGGTGGCTTCGAGCTCCAAGATGCTTCTTTTCCTTCTCCGGTGGTGGAAGATGGGCCAAAAAGGTTCTCAATGACGAAAATAGCTTGATGGTAAGCTAGGGTTTCGAGAATGATTTCGGCAGAGGCAGGATGCTTATGACTGTGGATGTGAAATGAGGGGGCTTCACCACTTATTTATAGTTTTTTAGTGGTGAAGTGCTTGCCCATGGTTTTTGGAAACCATGTGGTTTAGGGCAGCTTGTTTAGGGTTTTTTGCCCTTTTTAGGGTTTTCCTCCTTTTTCCTCATTATTTTTATTCCTTTTCTTCCCTTTTGGGGATTTTTGCTATTTTTAGAGGAATTTTGGTTATTTTTGGAGGAGAAAGGGGTTTTTGGGCCTTTTGGAGGCATTTTTAGGCCTTTTGGGGGATTTTTAGTGGGATTTTCAGGAAAATATGGTAGGCAAATGAACAAATGAGCCATGTAGTGAGGCAGATGAGGTAGTTAACCATTTTTGCGTGTTAACAGATTGCCCCCTGATGTGCGAGGGCAGGAGCTCATCGTATGGCCGATGGACATCATGAGTCATTTTTGGTTTGTGTTGGGGTGTGGAGAAGAGAAGAAAGCAACTGAAGTCCGGGACACCGATCTCGAACCACCTGCAAGGACTGAAAAGTACATAGCCTCAATAATGGATGAGGGATCATCTGATAATATGGACGAGGCGGGCATTCCCATGCTCGTATCAGAATATAACATAGCAATATAAATGGTCCTCAAATACTGGATGAGGAACGATCTCAATAGATAGACGAGGCGGGCATACCCATGCTCGTATAAAAGTCACTGTGAGGCCCAAAATGGAGGACCTGTAGTAGATACTCACTGTACATATCATGAGGGTCCGGAGGGGACACAAATCTGGATCATACTGCTGAGCTGATCGTGTCTGAGCTGACAAACTGATATACTGGAATGGCAGCAGTGCTACTGAATGTGGTTCTGAGGGAACTGATGCACTGCTGGATCAGAGTGAGAAGGGTCACACTCGTAATGGTACACTGATCTGGAACTTAACTGGGTACTCGAGGAAGCATGGAACTGGATGGCTTCCGAATACAATCGCCAACGCAGCCCGGATATCCACGGGAACATATGACTGGGCGTTCCGAAATGACTCACCGATGTGCTAGAGTCGGGGGGAAATCCGGGGTCTTCGACACAAAATGGGAAGGATATATATCCTGCACGATTCTCAACGATGCGAATAAGGTACTGAAGTCGAGCATGTGATAAACAACCATTCGGAGAGGCAATGATGACTCCTCGCAAAATGGTCTGTAGGCACTCACCACAGATGGTGATGAGTCCAAGACGCAGGGACCTCTGGGTCTATCCTCTGGAATAGAGGGGCTGTCGTCGACAGAGGGCGACCTGCAAATATCAAGGCAATGGTGTGTCCTTGACAGGAGCGCGAGGTGCAACTCCGAAATGTGATAGTACTGATGGTAGGGGTGATAAACTGGGGGTAATAACTGGGCAAGGAGAGTAGGTGGACTCAAACTTCCTTTGTTCAGAGTATGATGGCGGGGGTGATCGGGCAGCATATGAAACTGACTGGTGGGAAAAGGGATCATATTGGTATAGCATCTGAGGGTGAATGGCCTGAGGGAGACTCAAGCTGTGGGCAGAATGGTAGGAGACTGCAGAATACTCTGAACAAAGGCGACCTGATTGGGGGTGCTACCGAGATGATCGATCAGAGCGCCAAAAGGCGCGGGGGGAGTGCTTCATGGGTTAGGGACCTTGAAGGAGTGTGGATATATAAAATGTTACTGTCCGGTGGATTTTCCGAGCCCAGGACAGTTCATGCTCGTGGTTTCTTTCAATTTTACGGAGTCTGAAAGCAAATAGGAAGACTCTGTAGTGAATGAAGTGGCACTGTCATGTGGATTTTGCGAGCCCATGACGGTTCATGCTCGCGGTTGCT